>ML778911.1:1595807-1614980 GCA_009831015.1 Picea engelmannii | reverse complement strand
TCTATGGATTCCAATCTTCTGAGCAAAGTCTCACCAAGTGTTTTTCAATCTCCATTATTCCATCTACCTCTCCTATCCGAATTCACAGTAAATCCTCTGCATGCCATTCTTCTTGGCCTAGTGCTCTTAATGCTCTGATACCAATCTGATGCAGACACTCTCAATGTGCAACAATACTTCAACTCTCTGTTGAAGTAAAAATAGAGATACAATTGACTGTCTCTCTTTTCAGTTGATTGATCCTTCATATCTGTTGGTTCTGCTGTAATGCCTCTGTTCTAGCTGCATAGAACCCTCCAGAATGTGATTTTAAACCTTCAGAAAACACTCAGAATACACAGTGATAGATTGGGGATAGTAATGATTAGCCAGGTTAAGAAGCACAAAGAATATCAGTTACAGAACCTGCTGTTTTTCTCTTATTAAGAAAACCACCAATAACCGACCAGCAGCTACTACTGAGAAAACTCAAAAAACAAATTCTCCCCCAGGCACTCATAAAATAAATAAAGATACATAATACAATACAGTCCATAATTTTGGATAAGACTCTCCAATTGCACAATCTGTCCTATGCCACAAATATTCAACAACTATCTTTTGAAAAACAGTTTTGGTTATAATCATCTATCATTTTCCACAAATCTCTCTACTGCCCATGGAGGAAAATTCAAGAAACATATCCTGGCAGCCAAGCAAAGTCTAAGACATATCTAACCTACTCTGACAGATAAACAAAAATATCCCCTAGCAGCTGGGCCCGGGAATGCATCATGCTGCCTCAACGAGATCATGTCCATGGAAATCTGGTCTGCCATTCCCTTCGTGCTGGTGCAACCCCACCAGGGTTTGGGGTAGGAGCTGTGTGGGTGAGAGGGAAGCAGGTACCTCCCTGTTCCATTCGTCCAAGGCCTTCTCCCATGCTTTGGCATATAGCTCTGTTTTAAATGAAGATTTTCTTGGCAATGGAGACTAAATTTGTTCTGTTTGGAGGTACATCAAAACCTCCTAGCAACTGGCATAGATGCTCCTCAACCTTGGGTCTATTAAAGAGTGAGAAGGATCAGAATAAAAAAGCCGAGGCACAAACCTCAACATGCTTAAAAGGCTTTTTTGTTTGTTTTTCACATTACAGACTCAGCTTTTTTAAAGTTTTGGTTTATAAGAATTTCACAGACAAACATGATAACATCTCTTTCACCCAGGTTATAGAATGCATAGTGCTTCTCTTGGTGCAATTAGAAGTACCATCGGAATCTTAGAGTTGCTTGGCGTTTATAAAATCTGAACAATGTTGGTGTTTATGGGCTTTCAAATGTTTGTTTTATCTTGTACTTCCTTTATCAACTTGTCTTTATTAGAGGTCTGCAATTTTACTGTTTTCGTATATAAACTTGTTTTAAAATGTTTTATGATAAATTATCAGAACATTGGTCTAGTAGAAAATGCTTGAAAAATGTAGAACTTTTTACTTTCACGTTGAAAAAAAGGAAGTAATAAAAATCCTGTCTAAGTTTCAGCATTTTTTTTAACTTTTTAATCTTGAAATTGCATTTTTTGAACTTTATCACATCTGCTCTGCTACTTTTGGAAGGTCTGTTTCGTTATTTTATAATACTTGGGTATGTGTAGACTCCTGATTAGAGAAGTCACTAATCTTCTATTATAAGCCCATGATTATTGGATCAGTCACCGAGGAGATCTGTTAACCATGTGACAATCTATTGCCTCACTTTTGTCTTCACTTGCTCTTACATTAAAAGTGAATCAAGGAAAACAAGATTATAGGGAAGCTGATAGGACTTGTAGAATTAATTTCCATTGAAAGTCTTCAAGGTGATAACATATTACGAGGATGTTGGTGTTTTGGGCAGGTGGGTCTTTGGATATTTGGGGGAATGCTGAAGGTGGATGCTGTCACTGCAGCGATCCTTGGTTTGTCTGTCCTTCTCTGCACAGGTGTTGTGACATGGAAGGAGTGCTTGGCTGAGTCGGTAGCTTGGGACACTCTTACATGGTTTGCTGCACTTATTGCAATGGCAGGGTATCTCAACAAATATGGTCTTATTTCATGGTTTAGCCAGACCGTTGTGAAGGTATGTCTATTTATGCATTCCGTGTTGTTTTATAATGGCCTTTGTTTTCATTCCTTGATCTAGTGTGTGTTGACATCTAACAATTAGTTGATTGTGTTGCAGGTTGTTGGTGGACTTGGTCTGTCATGGCAACTTTCTTTTGGAATATTGGTATTGCTGTACTTTTATTCTCACTACTTCTTTGCAAGTGGTGCAGCGCATATTGGGGCAATGTTCACTGCCTTTTTATCCGTTGCAAGTGCTCTAGGGACCCCACCTCTCTTTGGGGCAATGGTTCTTTCTTTCCTATCAAATCTTATGGGAGGCCTTACACATTATGGTATTGGATCAGCACCTGTTTTCTATGGAGCTAACTATGTACCTTTGGCTCAATGGTGGGGTTATGGCTTCCTAATTTCTGTAGTGAACATCGTTATTTGGCTTGGACTTGGAGGAGTGTGGTGGAAATTTTTGGGCTTATGGTAATTTGTTGAAACTACGAGCTGCACTAAAAAGCGAATAATCTAAAATTACAAAGTTTAGGAAATCTCAAAATAATTATGAGTTTGGTCCCAATTTTCAGTTCTTGACTGAGAGTCATTTCTTGTGTTTCCCCCATCTGATTTCTATGATGGGTCCGGGCAAAGGTAATTGCAATAATGTTGATTTTGTAACCAGCGATTCATTCTTTTGGGATAAAATATAGTTTTTACTGTGGTATTTGTTCCTACCAAGGCTATATACCATGGTCTATATATTTGTCCTAACTTTCTAAGGATGATTTGTATTTACACATGCAGACTATCAGAGTTGGAAATTAGTATCGAAAATAGTTCTTTTAGAGAGAAACAATAGATTAGAAAATGTGCAAATGATATGTTATCTCAAGTAAGCATTTCTGTTTGCTAAATCTTTCCTTTATCTATCTTGCAAAGATAAGTTGCTTTCTTTTGTGCTGACCATGATGGAGTCACGAACTGTAGTAATTGTGCAATGTATTTTTTAATATTTTACATGTATTGTTGTGCAAGGTCATTTTTCATGGTTTATAATTTCTCTCTCTTTATAATTTGCTGGATTACCTTTGGATTCTGTGTTAGCTCTTAGTTTTTATAGTTTGCTGCTTTTGATCATTATGGTTATTTTACAACTACTCGATGTTTAGTATTTACCCTTATTGAATGTCAGTGCTTTGTATTTTGACATATTGCTGGACTTCTGATTTGGAGAAAGATCTATGCATGTTTATTTCTTATTTATGACTTTGATTTGAGCCGGGGAAGCTTGGGTTAAATGTAATCATTCCATATGTTTATTAAGCACTCACCTTCCGTCTGTGGCTTGGAAGGTCTGCAGCAGCTCTAGAAATCACTCCTCTTCCTAGATACAGCCTGATGCTATCTTCTTTGCCCTATTTGTCATTTGGGCACTTGATCAGCTCTGTTTGTTTCCACTCCAATTCATTGCTTCCCATCTGTAGTATTTGACTATCTGCCTCGAGTACAAAAATCATGAATTTTTGCTTGAACAGATCAATCTCATTTTTTTCAAGGGACAAGTTAGCAGAGGAAAAGCAACGGTGTCTTGCAGTTTTGCCTTTTCCCCCACCCTTTGAAAACAACACACTAATTTTAAAGGTTAGAAAACTCTGCTGTAATTTCCACTATGAATTTGCACTCTTGAACAAACTACAAGATTCCACTTGTTTCAGCTCTCAGATTTTTTTTGTTTTGTAAACATCCATGTTCAGTGGTATATCTGGCCTCTTTATTCTAGTTAGGGCATAGGCATCTAAACTAGTTGTTTAACAAAAGTTCCAATTTTTTCTTTCTAAACTTTAGAATGTCAATAGAAAATAGTCAACAAATTTCTCAACAAAAGAAATGCCACTTTGTTTTTAAATATAGCAATTAAGAAGACATCAATGTTTACTGGTGCGCACACAACTTTTCAGGTACATAACTATAGAAACCAACAAGCAACAAGTTTCCAGGTATATAACTATAGAGACCATCAAACAGTATTAGGCGAGCACTATACTAAACTAGTAAAGATTTGGTTTTGCTGACTTCCCGAAGAATTAATTTATCCGATTCATTTGATTTCTGTAGGAGGTTAACAACTAGTGAAACTAAAATCCACACACAATATTATGTGGCACATGCATTTGGCCTTTGGAATGTTTTGTAGATTGGCCAACCTTGGACATGGTTGACTCTATCCAAACTTAAGATTAACTCTACTCGAACCTAAGATTGTTTTTTTAGCCTCTAACCTTGAGCTTTGCTCAGGTATGGTGGTTTTTTAATATATCAATGTTTTACAAGCTTTTTAAATGATAGAGAAAGAAGCGTTAGAAGTTGTTTTTCATGAACTAGTTTTGCAATCCAAAATTATATAATAATTTAAGTATTGTTAAAATTACGAAATAATAATAAGAGATAATAGGGTCATAGATGATTCCTTAAGTGCTATACAGTTATGTAGGAAAATGAGGGTACCTAGCCCAAAACTCCCATCTTTCAAAAGTGGTTTCATGGATTGGGAAAACGTGGGCAGCGAAGTTTGCATCTATCTGTTTCAAAGGGAATTGTATACTTTCTTTTTTAAAGTGCTATAGATAGGAAGACATTCTTTGAAGAAAATCATTGTAAGTTTCTATATGCAATAGACATTCAGGAGAGATGAAGATATGGGGGTGAGATGCAGATTGTTCTAGGGTTCTCGCAAACTTGTGTTTCATGTGATCAGACTTACAGATAAGTCTGTATGGGTGGAATCTTTGTACTCCTTATCGCCATGGAGTAACATTGCTAGTTGGTGGACCACAACGAAGGCGACACCCTGAGTTCGATTTTTGTCTTTAGGTCACATCAAGAGTTAGTTGATATTTGGAGAAGTGCAAAGCCTTTAAATGAAGCCTTGTTTTCAAAGGACATGAATGAAGGTATGGTAAATGTTGTGGTAGGGGAAGACAACAGTTGAAGGTAGGCTCCAAATGGGATGGGATAGGTAAGGTTTTTGGAAGAAGGGAAAAATCAGGTTCTTGTTAGTTTTGGGTTGATCTCATATGCAGAAAAATGGGTTTTTTGACATGAAGTTGTTATGGTTCCTTCTCATCCCACTTCCTCTGATCCTTTGAGTTCTAGATTTGTGCATGTTGAAGGCTCTCATTCAGTTGTTGAATTGGTGAATGTGAGCCAAGGGCTATGAGATAAGAGGACTCTTGTGATGGTCCAAGGAGCAAAGGAGTTTCCTATTGATAAGAAGGGAGCTTCGAAGGTGACACAATTTTGGGGGAAAAGGGGTTTTGGGAGAGCAAAAGCCCCCCCCAAAATAAGTGTATAAGAGTTAAAATAGAGGAGTTAAAATGGTAGTTGGTTTGAATGCTGGTAAATTTGAGGTAGAAGGCCCTTGTAGGGAGATTTATGGGGAAATTAGGAAGATGGAATCCATGAAATTGTGGATGGAAGAGGTCCGAAGACCTAATCTTGGATATTTTCATGTCTTCGATTTGCTAGTTCATAGTTGGATTTGTTTCATGGTGAAAAATGACAGTGATGCAAAAAGCCTTGGAAAGGATTGGTTATGGGGTCCATTTGGATCATGTTTAAAGAGATGGAAGTTGAGTTTTAACCCTAGGAAGGAACTAACCTTTCACAAAAAAATTGGGCATTGTTGCCATGTCTTCCGATGGAACTTTGGAATATAAATTTTTTGGAAGGAATTGGGAGGTCTTTAAGGCACTTCATTGCTTTGGAGGAAAATTACTTGGACAAAGAAGAATAATGTTTAGAAGATTGGTGGAACTAGACCTAAGAGAGGGAGTGCTAGAAGAAATGGATATTGAATGGGGGTCCTAGTTTTCTACTTAGAAGTTGGATTTTTGAAACTTCCTTTCAAATGTGGTGCTTGTCACCATATTGGCCATCTGAGGGAGCACTATAAAAGCCATAGGGTGTATTTTTTTGGAAGGTGTGGGTTAGAAAGACATTCCCCTCTAGTGATTTGAATGGTTCTCTAGAAATTTTGAAGCTAGAATCCATAAAGAAGGTCAAGCTTTGGAGCCTTTGACTGATCCCGTGACATAAATTGATTGCCCCCCTTCAATGAGTTTGCAGTAGCCTCAAGGAGCCAAACCAAAACTTTTCAAGCAAGGAAAATCAATGGTAGGGCAAGACATGCCTATCTTAGACCCTTCTTTGTGCTTTAAGGATGTTCATAATAGTACCCCCTATCTTGTTGTGTATGAGGGTTCCATAGGTAGTGACCCTATCAGATAGTTTGGTTTCAATGTCTCCTTTGAAGGTAGTTCCAAGGAGTTTAGAGAATCATCATCAAAAGGTTTAGTCTAGGAAAATAGAGTTTTCACCCACAAGGGTGAATTTGTGGACAAAAACTCAAGGTTCCTCATCCAACAAAGAGTATCCTATTGAGAAGAAAAGGGGTGCTAGCCTTAGACTTGGAGAGAAAATTGCACATGTCCTTGGAAAAATCTTAGGAAAAGAAAGAGATCAAGGGGGAAAACAACTAACAATCAATGGGGTCATTAGAGCAAGCTAGACCCACAAAATAATGTCCAAATGATAAACTTATCTCTAAATTCAAGAGGGGTCGAGGGTGCCCTTAAACAACAAGCCCTATTTTTTTTTGTAGTTTATAAACTAGATATATTTTTGCTTCAGTAATCCATGCGTGTTGAGTTGAAAGTTGTCGAGTTATTGTCTTCTCTTTTGAAAGATTGGAAATTTTGTTCGATGGATGCTGAGGGTTTGTCAGGAGGGTTGGTATTCGAATGGAATGTAAAATGACACAATTCTTACCAATGTTTTCTATGCAGGTATATGTTGATTTTTTGTAGCATCGTGGAGTTATTCTCACGTTGGCCTTGGTGTCGAGCATGTGGGAATCTTTGTTGGCACTCACATTGCACTTTTTATTTTGTGAAAACCCCTTTTATGTAGAGTTGGGGCTTGGAATTGTTATTGTTGAGTCTTGGCACCCACTTGGAAGAATAAACAATTCTACTTTAATGTTGAGTTTAGAAGGGGCTCCTAAACTCTCTCTTAGACTCCTATAAAAGGAGAGACAATATGATGAGGCACCACATATCTTATTTTGTCATTATGTGTTTGGCATGAGTGAGTGAGTACTCTTGCCAAAGGGGATAGAGAAGGAAAATTTTAGCAAGGAGATCTTCACTTTGACAAATCTATCCTAGGGTTTCTGTTTTTCTTTCCCTATTTTTTTGCTAAGGAAGAGGAGCTGCACATGTGTAAGAGAGAGAGAGAGAGAGAGAGAGAGAGAGAGGAGAAGAGGTCGAACATGTGGAGTCGTACAATAGGTTGTACCACACATGCAAACCATACAACAGAAGAATTGCTGCACGTGAGGACCATACAATGCATTTATTGTAGGTCGTATGACACGTGCATACCGTACATCCGCAGATCAATCGTACAACCACACATGTAGTTTGTACAATGCATTAATTGAAATCCATACAACAGATCACACGTGTGAGGAAGGATGGCATAGATAGTCGTACAAGTGACGCCAGCTATAGTTTCTGTAGATTTGTAAGTTGGAAGATTTTCTAGTTTTTGCTAAAGTTGTAATTTCTTTGAGTGGATTGTTTTGTCCTCGAGATACTCAATCTGAAAACACTTTGGGAGAATTTTTTGTGTCTCATGTGCATGAATGATTTCTCTTTGATTTGTGCTTCTGTTATAATTTTAGTGTGGAATTATTCAGTGATAACAACCCTAGTTTACTATTTGAGGTCACTTGGAAGTAATTTTTAGCTCTGAAATTGAATGCATTGAATGCTTAGAAATTGACATGGTATCAAAGCATAGGCTCTAGAGAGAGAAAATCATCTCTTGAGACACAAGTTGTTGTAGAATTGTGTTTTTGTTTTGACACGATGGTGGGCATTCTTAGAGTTGAGAACATGTTGGAGGGGGCCACAAATTTTCGGGCCCAAGGCTAGGATTATTTTTCTCTTGGAAGATAATGATATCAAAGATTATATTGAGATGGTGATTCCAAATCCAAATGATGCACAAGAATTGACATCCCATAAGAAGAAGGAAGTGAAGGCCAAGTGAGTGTTGTTGGATTATGTGAAGGATCACTTGATTCCTCATATTTCCAAGAAGAAGACAAGAAATGATATGTATGATTCTTTGGTGGGCTTGTACCAAAGCGAGAATACAAACCGAAAGTTGATTTTGAGGCATAAGCTTCGATTTGTTGAGATGTCCAAATCAAATACAATTGCTAGCTACCTCATGAGGATCACTTAGATTCATGATCAACTTGTAACCATTGTTGAGGCAGTTGATGACACAGAGTTGGTGAATGTGGCATTGAATGGTTTTCTTGGGTCTTGGGAACCATTTGTGCAGGGGATTTGTGCACGAGAGAAGTTGCCACCATTTGACAGACTGTGGATCAATTGCACCGAAGAAGAGGTTCAGATAGAGTCTAGGAATGGCAAGCACAGAGGCAGTGATGACGAGAACGAGACCCAAGCTGCTCACACAAGAAAGGGCAAAGGAAAAGGTTCTCCAGGGAGAGAGGCATCTCCAGAGTAGTGGACGAAGAAGGACCTTAGCAAGGTCAAGTGTTTTTCTTGTCATAAGCAAGGCCAGTATGCTTCATAATGTCCATAGCGCAAGAAAGTGAGAGGGAAGCAACAAACATCATCAATAGAGGTGGATGAAGTTGAAGACAGGTTTCAAAGGGAGTTGTTATTGCTCTCCATCCTTTCTGGTACAATTTCCAATAGGACTTGGCTGGTGGATAATGGAGCTTCTCTTCATATGACGGGATCACAAGAGTCACTCACCAGTTTGTCATAGGAGGACTCATGATTGCAGGTGGATCTTGGTGATAATGCCAAGTATGCAGTCAAGGGAGTTGGGACAACTTTGTTTCAGTTGGAGTTCGGGAAGCCTCTCAGGATGAGTGATGTGTTGTATGTGTTGGGGTTGAAGGAGACCCTACTTTCTATCTCAGCTTCGAAGGATAGAGGGTATGCAATGGCATTCTCAAGTGGACATGTTCTTGCATGGTCGAGAGGATCGAGCATTGACTCAACAAAGGTAATTGGTGTTCATGATGGTAGTCTTTACAAGCTGACAGACCAACCAACCTAGGCCTTGGTACATGACAATGATAATCTATGCGAGCTTTGACAAATAAGGTTGGGACATTTGCATTATAGGGCTTTACCAGTGTTGAGAAGGATGGTTACCTGTCTTCCAGAGTTTGGAGCAGAGCAACAGGGTGTATGCAGGGGTCGTGTATTTGGCAAGAATGCCAAGGCTGCTTTTTTGAGCAGTGATAGTAGGTCCAAGGGGATTTTGGATCTACTAGATTCAGAGGTGCGTGGACCGGTGTCAGTTCCATCTTCGAGTGGTTACTTGTACTATGTGACCTTCATTGATGATTATTCTAGGAGGACATGGATCTTCTTCATGAAGACCAAGGATGAAGTCTTCAGTCGATTCAAGGAGTTAAGGGCTCTGGTGGAGAATCAAACAAGGAAGAAGATTAAGGTCTTGAGTTTAGATAATTGGGGCGAGTATACCTTCTACGACTTCAGATATTTCTGTAAGGAGGAAGGGATCAATAAGGAGTTGACAATGCCTTTCAACCCACAATAGAATGGGGTTGCAGAGAGGAAGAATCAAACCATAGTTGAGGCTACTAGGGTGATGTTGCACGACTAAGATCTACCTATGTTGCTTTGGGTAGAGGCGTGTAACACGATAGTCTATGTTCAAAACATGAGTCCCCATAGGATCTTCGATGACAAGATTCCCAAGGAGGAATTCACAGGAGTGAGACTAGAGATAGAGAATTTGAGGATCTTAGGTTGTCCAATCTACATCCATGTTCCTAAGGAGAAGAGGACGGAGTTAGAACCTTCTGGGAGGAAGGGTATGCTTTTGTGATACAACGAGACTTCGAAGGCCTACTAGATCTACATTCTAGGATAGTGGAAAAGTAAGGTTAGTTAAGATGTCAAGTTTGAGGAGGAGTTGGCTTTCAAGAGGTCTTGTGAGACCAAAGTAGAGACAAATGGTGAGGAGCAAGAGGCTTCGAAGGTTGAGGAGAGTGCATGTCCATCCAGTACAGGGGTTCAACCTTCAGACCATGAGGAGTCAATGGACCCTCCTGTTGACGAGTACACGAGGCCTAGATGGCTTTGATATACTTTGAAATATGCGGAGAAGCATGCATAACCCAATGACCCTTTCAAGAAGAGTAGGCCTCTACAGAGGTTTTTGAGCTATGTGGCACTTAAGAGTAGCATCATTGATTCCGAGCCTTCCAGTTCTGAGGAGGCAACATGCCAACATGTTTGGAGGGATGCCATGATGGAGTATTGTTCCATCATGAAGAAGGATGTGTGGGACATGGTTTCGAGACCAGAGGGGAAGTCTGTAATGACTTCCAAGTGGATCTATAAGATCAAATGTGTTGTAGATCGTAGCACTGAGAAGTACAAGGCAAGGTTCATGGCGAGAGGGTTCACCCAACAAGAGGGAGTAGACTATGAAAATACTTTTGCTCTAGTTGCTAGGTATACTTCTATCAGGGATGTTATTTCACTTGTTTTGGTTATGGGGTGGAGGGTGCATCAGATGGATGTTAAAACAACATTCCTCAATGGTGTGATTGAGGAGGAGGTGTACATAAAGCAATGTCATGGCTTTGAGGTACATGGGAGGGAGTCCCATGTTTGTAGGTTGAAGAAAGTGTTGTACAAACTCAAGCATGCACCTAGGACATGGTACTCGAGGATAGACGCATATTTGCAGACCATGGGTTTCACTAAGAGTGAAGCGGATCCCAACCTATATCTCATATAGGTTGGTGATGATCCTCTTATATTGGTGTTGTATGTTGATGACCTGTTCCTCATAGGAGAAGAGAAGCTCATTGCCAGTTGCAAGAAGGATTTGGCTTTAGAGTTCAAGATGAAGGATATTGGATTGATGCATTACTTCTTGGGATTGGAGGTGTGGCAGTAGCTGGGCGAGATCTTCCTTGGACAAGGGAAGTATGCAGTTGAGAAACTGAGGAGGTTCAGGATGATGCACTGTAAGTCCATGACTACACCTATGATCACCAATATGAAGAAGCTGGGGGATTTAGATTCAGATTTGGTGGATCCCAAGATGTACTAGCAGTTGATTGGTTCGTTGATGTATTTGGTCAACACCAGGCCGAATATTTTCTTTGCTGTCAACACCTTGACCCAGTTCATGGTTGAGTCGAGGCAGGTGCATTGGATAACAACGAAGCATGTGATCAGGTACCTTCGAGGTAATATTAGATTTAGTTTGAGATATGTCAGGGGTGATGGAGTGAGGCTGCCTGGATATTCCGAGTCAAATTGGGCAGGTAGTGCAATGGAAAGGAAGAACACTTGTATTGGTTGTTTCAACTTGGGATCAATAGTGGTTTCTTGGTTCAATAGGAAACAAACTTCCGTGACACTTAGTTCAACAGAGGCAGAGTATATGGCAACTAGTTTGGTGAGTTGTGAAGCTATTTGTCTTTGCGAGCTTCTTGCAAGGTTATTTGGTCAAGTGTTGGAGCCTATGGTGATTTACTGCGAAAATCAGAGTTGTATCAAACTCTCAGAGAATCCAATATTTCATGACAGGTTGAAACACATTGAGATCATATACCACTTCACTAGAGACATGGTGCAGAAAAGAGTTGTGAAGCTCCAATTCATTTCCATAGATGAGTAGATTGCATATATTCTCACCAAACCCCTAGTGAAATGGAAGTTTTTCTACTTCAGAGACAAGCTAGGAGTGGTGGAGAATACCCCCCTTTCTAAGAGGGAGTGTTGGTGTTTTGTAGCATCGACGAGGTATTCTCACATTAGCTTTGACATCGAGCATGTGGGAATATTTGTTGGTATTCACATTGCACTTTTTATTTTGTGAAACCCCTTTTATGTAGAGCTAGAGCTTGGAATTGTTATTGTTGGGGCTTGACACCCACTTGTAGGAATAAACAATTATAATTTAATGTTGAATTTAAAAGGGACTCCTAAACTCACTCTTATACTCCTATAAAAGGAGAGACAATGTGAGGAGGCAACACATATGTTATTTTGTCATCATGTGTTTGGCATGAGTCAATGAGAACTCTTGCCAAAGGGGATTGAGGAGGAAAATTTCAGCAAGGAGATCTTCACTTTGGCAAATCTGTCCTAGGGTTTCTGTCTTTCTTTCTCTATTTTTTAGCTAAGGAAGAGGAGCCGCATGTGTGAGCTCACATGTGTGTGAGAGAGAAGAGAAGAGGTCACACATGTGGATTCGTACAATCTGTACATCATGTTGTACCATACATGTGGACAATACAACAACATGATAGTTGCACGTGCGGACCGTACGACACATTTATTGTAGGATTTACGCCCTTTGTGGACCGTACAACCGCAAATCAACTGTACAACCACACATTTGGGCCATACAATGCATTAATTGTAGTCTGTACAACAAACCACATGTGTGAGGAGCGCTGATGCAGGTAGCCATACAGGTGACGTCAGCTAGGGTTTCTGCAGATTTGTAAGTTGGAAGATTTTCTAGTTTTTGCTGAAGTTGTAATTTCTTTGAGAGGATTGTTTTTTCCTCGAGATACTCAATCTGAAAATTATTTCTAAGAAATTTTTCTGTCTCATGTGCATGGATGATTTCTCTTTGATATTTTTTCTTCCACTATAATTTTCTTTCACAATTTTAGTGTAAAATTATACAATGCTAACAACCCTGGTTTACTATTTGAGGTCACTTGGAAGTAATTTTCAGATCTGAAATTGATTGCATTGAATGCTTAAAAAATGACAATCTGAAATAGATAATATTATCTCTAAATTCAAGAGGGGTCAAGGGTGCCCTTAAATAACAAGCCCTAAAAAATATTTTTGTAGTTTATAAACTAGATATATTTTTTCTTCAAGAATCCATGTGTGTTGAGTTGAAAGTTGTCGAGTTTTTGTCTTCTTTTTTGAAAAATTGGGAATTTTGTTTGATGGATGATGAGAGTTTTTCGAGAGGGTTGGTTTCCGAATGGAATGTAAAATGATACAATTTTTACCAATGTTTTCCATGCAGGTATAATGGTAGAAGTTAGACAATAATAAACTTGCATGGGTCCTATGGGGACAAAAATCCCTTTTGGGATGGTTTAGGAGAAGTGGATATCTTGAAAAGTGATAATGTAATTGTAGGAGGGGAGCTCAACCTCACTCTCAATTATAGGTAGATTTGTGGAGAAGTGGCAAGATGTGATCCCCTTGCAATGTGTTATCACATAAAGTTGTCATGGGTCATATGTAGTTGTTGTTAAGGCCTAGGTCTACACCTCTGCCCTGTCTCTCTCTTTTTTGCATAGCTTCCTATAAGTTTTTCCTCTTCTGGTTGATAGATTCAGGCCGATCAAGTATGTTGTATGCACACGGAAAAACTATGAGCAAAATGTAGCATTCAGAGCAGTCCATTTCGGGCTTGAAATACAAGCAAACATACATGTTCAATTTTCAACGGTGGAGATCCCATGTGCAGTTCAAATTAACGGCTCTTATGCGTTCGAAGTTTCAAAGTCACGCAAGGATTAACGACTAGACAGAAGCTCCGAAAGCTCGAAGTCCCAAAGTGACGAGAGGCTGCCATGTCAACCGGGAGAAAGCCACTTCGGGGGATATTCATGCCCGCGTTCAAAAGTTCTCGAAGCCCGAAGTCCCGAAGTAACGAGAGGCTACCACGTCAACCGGGAGAAAGTCACTTCAGGAGATGTTCATGCCCGCGTTCAAAAGCTGCCGAAGCCCGAACTCCCGAAGTAACGAGAGGCTTCCACGTCAACCGGGAGAAAGTTACTTCGAGAGATTTCCATCTAAACATCCCAAAGTCCTGAAGTGACGTCAGGATGCCACGTCGCTTCGGGCCCTACCACTCCACAGGCTCCACAGGTTTTTCAACTCAGCACATGGCACTTATCCGACGAGGATGCATAACATTCATTTAAAGCTACCACGTACTCCGGGCCCGTACCACTCTGGGAGTTTTTCATGCTTCACAATCCATAACTCCTGAAGCTCGAAGTATCGAAGTGCCGAAGACACATGGCGCTCATCCATCAGTAGCTGTGACAACACAATGACGTCATGCCACCACATCAGATTCGAGAGATTGTCCTCCACGAGATATTCTTGCTGAACATTCAAAGCTTCGAAATGCCAAAATTGGCTCCATCTCTAAACATGGTTGAAAGGATTTTGGAGTTGGCAGAGGGATAAATTTTAGTGGGGGCGCTAAAATAGCAGGGTTTCCCTTTTTACGGATTGCGACAAGATTGACGACCACACTTCATTGCGGGGACTGAAAGTGCTCGAATGCTAAAATCTTAGAGCGGTCCTGCAATCGAAACCATGGTATAGCTAAAGAGGTACGTGATAGTTGGTGGTGGATTGAGGGGGTCAGAGTGGTGTGGATCCAAACCGCCCTTGGCAACTTCCGCAATCGCGTGCTTATATAGGGCCCAATCCGAGAGCAACGTGTGGAAACAAACTAGGCGTTAAGCCTCATTCCGATCCCAAGGAGAAATCAATTAATGAAAGAAGGACTGGCTGTTGAACAATCGACTACCCCCTTAAATGGAAGCATGGGGGGTCTGGCCAAGGAGACAGAAGCTGTCAGGCCGAAGTACCACAAAGGGAAGTTTTTCTTGCAGGCTCACACTGACCAGAGTTTCCTTCTGATAGAAGGAACATGACAGAGAAGAGAAGACACACGACACTGGATAATCCTAGGATATGAGGGTTGTTAGCCTATGGCTTACCTTTATCAATCACTAAGTCTAAATTGTCACCTATATTTGTATTATTCATTTAGGATATTAGCAATATATCCTCAAGTGATGACTAATGAGTTAGTTAAGATTGCCTAGCCTAGTCATCATGCATGATTTTAGGATCTAGAGCAAATCTCTCTATGAGGTGGCATCACCCATTGTACTATAAATATGTACCATTGGTATGAATACATGAAGTGTTGGCTAGTGAGCCTTTTCCGCCATGTTGTTGTTGTTGTTTATGTTTTATCAATTGGTATCAGAGCCATGGTGAATAAATTATGATGTATCCATGGGAGTTGAAGTGTGCGCTGAAATGAAGTATCTACACCAACAAAATTGCAGATCTAAATCCACTTGAAGGTGCAATGAAAAGTCAAGGTTTTAGTTCTCTCATTATCCTGTTGATCTAAATGGAAAGTGTCTTATTGTTTACAAAGCTTGAATACATGTTGGTTGTAAAGGATTTTGCAAACCAGATTCCTTTAAAAGATTAGTTTGATTTCAACTTTTTGGTCATGCCTAGTTCACATAGTTGATGGTTATAGAAATTGCATTCGATGCACGATATAGTGTTGTGATATGCCTCTCTTTCATACAATCTAATCTTTTTCCAAGCAAGGATTTTCATATGAAGGAGATTCGATTAATTTTATCAGAATTGGATTCAAATGAATTTATTATCTCAAAATGCTCCAAAATATGTAATCAAACTCAGTTTTTCTGCCTGAAATGTAAGATTTCACCATTGTCTTTTTAGTAACCAATTAGTGCAAATCATCTCCCCCTATGGAACAAAGTTGCATGAGCATCTTCAAGAAAACAATGTTCTTTTTCTTATGCATATTTTTATCAATCGAGCTCGCTGCTGATTTGAGAATAAAAAGAACAACGAATTGAAGATACAGAGACAAGGAGTGAAAATGGGCAAATTCGAACCTTGGTGATACGTGAGATCGTGAGGGCTTGATTGACATTGATTTTCTCAAGATTTTTCTCCACAAACTGCTCCACTAATTCCTCAACGAATCTGCTTGAACTAATTTTTAAATCTCCTCAAATTCGCCTAAAATATCTACTCAGTGATTTTCTCATCCAAATTCCATAGCAATTTTCTCAACAAATGTACCCTCGTGCCCTCTATTCAGCGTGATGATGGTGGTAAAGTATCAATGAACTCCAACGTATTCAATTGGCATTATTAGTTTTCAGCCATTCATACTGTTACAGCCTCATATCTCATGTATGTGTCCAGGCTTCTGTGAATAAAACGTGAGATTCATTGTTACACGCTACGTGATGCGAGTGAAAGGCACCAAAGATAGAGTCAGATTGTGGAGTAGACCAACGATGATGTTTTTGCAAGATTGGATCAAATTCAGTCGCAAGAGTGGTGTTCTTGGTGATATTTCATGATAAGAACAAAATAGTGCAGATTGTTTCCTTGTCTAACCAGTGAAATCTGCAAATCTGTCTACGAAGAGTCTGTAAAGGTTATCAAGTTCAATAGGATGTATCCATCCTGATAAGATAGTACAAGACGAGACTGCAAAATCTGAGTTTCAATCCTGTGAGGGACATACGAGTGCGAGGACACTGATCAATGGGAGCAAATCTGAACCAACTTGTTTTCAGTCATCAAGTGATAGTTCCCATCATTGTGATAGCCAACACATACTCTTGCGTATCAAAGGGAGTCGACCTTGCAACTAGTTCTTTGTTTCCGTGATGGTTGTAAAATTTGAAGGGCTTGGGCATTGCAAACCAAACATAAATGGTGCTAACACTGTAATCCCATTTACTGGTGCTAGCCCTCGCATTCCTACCCTTTCATTGTCAATGAAGCATTTACTGAGGTCGGATTCACTCCAATGAAAGTCAGCAGAATCAATATCGTGCAACAAAAGTGAGGAGAGTCGCTTGTCGTTGTCAAAGGAGAAAAACCACTCCAAGAGCTCAAAATTTGGTGGGGATTCTTCAGATTTGCAATGGCTGTGAATTATATGATTGGGTCCATGACAATTTTTCAATTGGGTGTCTGTGGTGAAGCTAGGATGCCTAACTGCAAATTGGTGAACCCGATGTGAAGGATTTAGATGAAAGTGATGGTTTCCCTGGCAACTCTGTGGTGGTAGACATCTTCACAATCAGCTCGCAGCCACCACACCAAGACTATCCTCGGTGAGCAGCTGGCACACTATCCCACAATGAGGTGAATGATGTAGAGCTGGTCTTGGCCTTGATAAGAGGACCCAAATGACGATGCAGATCCCTAGTCAGAGATTTAGGGATCCACAATGGGATATGCTCCACTCTGCAAGGACTTTTACACCCGTATCATATGTAAAACGAGTTGTTTGAAGTGTTGATTATGTTCATGGGCGATCACCACTAAAAGGACATTCATCAAAACCAAAGTGATTGGTTTTTGCTCTATGTTAGAGATATAAGTTGAGGATTTGTGAAAGTAAAATTGAACGAGCTTGAAGTGTAGTTTTGAAATTGGTGATGATGTGTATTAGTTAATTGAAATGGATTTATAAGGAGGAAAATGTTGTGACTGTAAGAGTCTCATTAAAAGCGTTTTTAAGGCGAACGTAGGTTGAAGACTTCTCAATGTATTTGGGCACATTTTCGTGTTCACATGAAGGATATGTTATAATAGAATCAACATTTTTTCGCTACTTGTCCTAGACCACCCCGAAATTGAATAAGGGGGTCTAAGGACATTTGTTCTTGTGTGTGATTGTGCATATTTCCTTTGATTCTTATGTTGTCTAGTGTGACACATATTTAATATTGATAATCAAGCACATATAACTGAGCATATATGATCGAGCATTGACAAGAAAACAAATCACATCAATGAAGGCAATGCAATAAAACTAATCAAAGGAGCAATTCAAATCATTCAACAAATGGACACATCAAGCACCTAATATTCAAGGACTCAAAACATCATCAAAGAAGTCAACTTTGAAGATCACTTCAACTTCAACATCAACTACAAGTAATGTACTTGCAATAGTTCTTTTTGTAAGTGTCAAAATAAAATTGAGTTGAATTGAATTTGTCATAAGGTGCATTCTCGGTTGAACCTGACACCCACAACTTGATTATATCATTCTATTATCGAGTCATTGTAATTTTGAGTCGAAATTGACTAGGTTGAGTACTTGAAACTCAAATCATTGTAAACATCAAATTTTGGATGCATTTTCGGTGGTAACCGACATCCTCAACTTCTTGGAAGAAAGAAAGAAAAGTTCAAGCGAGCGAGTACAAACGAGCAAGAAGAGCAAGTGAACGAGAAGTTCAAGTGAGCGTGTTCAAATGGAGCGAAGACGTGAATTATTAGAGTTACTGAACACTCTAATAAACACCACTGAAGAGAACACAATGACATTGAACAAAGAAACTCTTCAATCAGTGCTAACTTGTTTGCAAGTGACGCAAGCTAAATTTAGACTTCTTCAATCTCAATCCCAACTATTGAATGATGAGTTGATAGATCTCAAAAATCATCATCCAGTGAAGTGTTCTGAACTAGTTTTTGTTCAACACAACCCTCTCTATGATGATAATGATGATGATTTTAATCAACAACCAGTGAAGGAACAACACAGTGATACAACTTCAGAATCAGTTTCAGACGAAGTTGAATCTATTCATGAACCTACATTTCAAGAGTTTTCTTTTGATTTCAGTGAAGAAAACCTCTCAATGATGCATCAACATGCAGTAAATCCACTTCCACGGATTTCAAAGCAACAGGTTCAAAATACTCTTTCCAAGCCCATCATCAGACCTTGGGAAGAAATCATCTACAACAAGAATAGAACAGGACTTGGATATGAAAAGGAAGTTACCTTTCATATTCCTGATTATTCCAGACCAATCAAGTTCCAAAGTGCTGGATTCCTTCAAGAAGCTTCAAATTCACTTGTTCAAGTTTAGCATCAGAATCATAAGTGCCAACATTGTAATCGAGTTGGTCACAAGGAGAATCAGTGTTTTGATCTCCATCCTTGCCAGCATTGTGGCAAGCATAACCATTCTTCAGACATATGTTCAACACTGAAGAAACCTGCAAGATTGAAAATTCACTATGAGTGGATTGATCCTTGGCAATGGTCATCAACAACCAAGCGATTATATAAGTCTTACCGTAGAATTCAATCTCGAGTAAAGACCAATCTTGTAGCACATA
>ML778911.1:1571128-1586962 GCA_009831015.1 Picea engelmannii | reverse complement strand
CAAATACTCTTTAGGGTTTAACCATTAAACATATGTAAGTACATACCTTTGATAACATTTGCAGGTAGTGGCTCCATCTGGTAGCAACGGTAATCATTGCCAACTCTTGAGAAAATTTCAAGGGTGATTGCAACTGGTTCTACAGCTGCAACTGCAACTGGTACTGCAACTGCAGCTGGTTCTGAGACTGCAACTTAGGGTTTTATGAGGAAACCCTAATTTTTCAAACTTTGAATTTTGAAAATCTGATCTAGGGGATAGATGCGCTGAGCTAAGACGAGTATGCTGGTGTACTCAGAATTTCAAAAATTCAACTTTTACCCCCTCAAACTTGATCTGCGGATTTTTGGACTGGTGCTTCTGGTTTTCTGGTACTTCTGGTACTCTGGTTTTCTAGTTTTCTGTACTTTGTGAAACTAGGGTTTCACTTTTCGGGAGATCTAGCCACTGAAAAGGTGCGCTCAAGGTGCCAAAATAATCCTTGGGGGAGGGTGCAACTTTCTAGGTGGTTAGGGAGTTGAAAAGATTCACTTTTGCAAAACCCTAATTTTTGGGTACGGTAACAGTGACGTTTTTCCTCTTGCAAATTGTGTTTCCTTCAGGTTGGATCTGATCCCATGTTAATGTTTTATGCCATTATTATAGTTCTTTGCATTTCAATAGATAAGAGCATCATAAGAACAAGATCACTGAGAAATACACATTCACAAGAGACACAACATTTATCCTGGGAAACCCTCTAGGGGAAGAAAACCGAGAATTGCTAATACAATGTTCAAGAGATAACTCAAACCAATACAGACAGTCCTCTCCAAAAGATGCGCCACTCTTCTTCTCCTCTCTCCAACTAGTAATTGCAACTTGCTTCATAAGAAAAATGAGCAAGTGAATTGTGTGTAGAAGTGAGGCACTAGCCTCTCTATATATACAAGACTGGGACGTGTAAGGGGGATTTACTGGCAGGGCCGACCTCTCACTTTGGGTGGGTAAACCCACCTTTAATTTAATTCCGGGTCTCAATAATAAATGCTGGGGATGACTTCTTATTCTGTCTATTACAATTGTCCAATGACTAATCCGGAAAAGGGGATTTGGTCCTAATACAATTACCGACATGATTAATCCACAATGGGGATTAATCCAATGAATAAAATAACAATAATAATAAGAATACTCTTCACAATTACATTATTTCAACAATGGTATCCAAGCTCACTCCCTCGTCCATGTCGCACCTACGTCAACTATTGGGCTCACCACCACGCACTGCATAACCTTGATCTTTCCACCATGACAGTCCACGTTACTATTGACACATCACCTGACACGTGGCCCCCATGTCACCGCTGATGTTATGTACAAAAAATTACCCAAATCTTTGAAAATTTCAAACTTTTCAAAAATGCCTAAATTAAAAATTTCTTCCTCGACAACCATGGAAGCTTTGTAATTCACTTCCTATGGCCAGTTTCGACCCTGTGCAAATCAACCACTACACCAACAATTTGTCACTTCCATGACAAATTCTCAATAAATTTTACTTCAAAAATTGGGACTTTGCTTAATTTCTCCATGTCTGTCCTGAAATCCTGAATTCGTCCCATTCCAAGTCTTAAAACATTCAACTAGAGATTAAAAATTGGGGATTTTAACCCCTAAGATCAAATTTTCCCAAAATTACAAGCAATTTCCCATAATTTTGTTTAGAAAATTTGACAAACACATTGCAGACATCTTCTGAACTTTAAATCTGCAATTCCAATTTCTGCGTGCTATTTCTGCCCCATGCAAGATCGATGTTGAACCCGTGGCTCTGATACCAATATGTAACATTCCCCATCTTAACTGAGGAACATTGCTTGCATAAATGCACATAAAATTTAATATTTTTTTACTAATTAAATCTTGTATCTTGCGAATTACAAATTATACATAGATTTAACCATTTTTAGATACCCATAACTATGTGCAGCTACAACATGCTGAAATGACATGAATACAACAAATAAAATCATCTACAAGAACATATAAATCATTCCCACTCAAAGAGTAAAATGCACAGTAGTTGAACTCATAAATTAACTCAGAAAATAGATAAACAGTCATATTTTTAAAACAATTGTGCAACCAACTACTTGACACATACATTCCACCCAACTATAGACTTGTTGTTCTAGATGTCAACAACAAGTCACCCCTGAGTTTTGGATAGGAATCCACAAGAAATGGATTCCCATCCCAACCCAATGAATGTATCCATTCATTGCTCTTAGTACGTCAGGATTCCCATTTGTTTATTAGGGTCTCTCTGGCAAAGGTAACCAAGAATCTCACCACTGGGAACTCACTACTAGGAAAAATACTAGGAAAACAATGACAATCACTTGATGTTATAGTGAAAATCACACAAGATTTCACTCTTCGAGTCTGACAACTCAACTCTTCAATGTTTAGAGCAAAAAATGATCCAGAATTCACCCTCCATGGTTGCTCCAAATCTTATGCTCTTCTTTCCTATTCGCTGCTTGATGTTCATGTTAAAAAAAATGCATGTGAAAAATTGTTTGTTTTCTCCATACAATTTCCTCTCTTTTCTCCAAGTAAATTGATTTCTCGCTTTGCTCAATGTTGATTGTACTTTAGCCCCATGCTTCCAATAACTAGGGGATGTGAAATTTTACACCCACCCTCTTATGATGAGTTTAATGATTGTGCTCTCATACACTCAACCCTAAAATAGAGAGTTGTCCCCAATAATAAAATTCAGGAATGTGGATTTGAATTAATACCCACAAATAATTTCCTCCTTGGACCCCTCTTAGACACTCCCTTATGTTGTGGAAAACTCATCTCCCATCTCTATCAACGTCCCCCAACAACTGGCATCACTTTTTCTTCAGTAAAATTCAGAAATACAATTCGCATATTACATCGCTCATCCATAACCACATTTATATCTACATTATGGATTAATTAAACTGGGGATTATATAGGGAATGTTACAAACTCAATAGCTTCAGATCAATGATATGAAGAAGTTGTATCTATGTAGGATGGCACCCTATTTGAGAAAGAGTTTAGAGGAGGGGGTCAATTTCAATCTTAGAAAGATGTAACATACACGATATCAACACAATGAAAAGATTCACTCCGATACCACTTTATAATGTACCCGATACCAGAAACACAATTTTTTTTTCTTTGATACCAATTTGTAACGTACCTAGATCAACAAACCAAGAAATTTCTTTCCTGCTGCAGATTTGATACCAATCTTCAATTTAGATTTACTTCTTGGATTGATTTCAAATTTCTGTTCCAATCTTTCATTAATCAAGAACATGAAACCGGTGCATGCAATAACCAAGAACTATGCAAATACATAAAGAAGTACTTAACATGCCATGCGCAAAAATAACCAGTACACAAGCATAACATAAACACATAATCTAAGAGGTAATAATACACAACGAAATATAAATATACAAGAAAACACATAGAATATTTATATTTAATTAAATCATTCACCAACTAGATGCAGACCAAGGATGTTCCACCCAACCATAGACACGACTGCTACAAATCTCAACAACAGGTCACCCCTAAGCTAAGGCTATGAATCCATAAGGACGAGTCCTAGGCCGACTCTAAACACACAATAATTAGCTACCAAGCTTCCATGTTTTCCAAACCACACATCAATCCTAATTTACCATCTCTCTTCCCCCTTAGCTTGCACAACCCAAAGAAATGAACCCCTTTCTCTTCCATATAGTCCCTAAGGCTATTCCAATTTCTTTTCAAGGCTCTAGTGTTACTAGTCATGAATCTTAATGCTAGAAATTCTAAGGATTCTCAGATTTGAACAGTTATACCCAACATGCCAATGCATCCAAGCACTCAAGAATTCATTCCTTTATGGAATCAACATCAAATACTTACAACCATCTAACAATGGCCTTCTACCTCCATCCATTTGTTTCCATGCCATACCCAACACATGAATGGGTAGGAGAAAATGAGGAAATGATACGCAACCATGAATGAAGAAGTCCCCAAAATGAATGAGCAACAAATGAAGGCGCCACCTCATGATCAACCCCAAACATCCCACATACTAGGTTTAAATACCAAGGACGTGGTCTCCTCAAGAGACTCATGTGCCCCAAGAGACAACATGCTCTCCCCAAGAGACTCATGAGCTCCCTCACACAAACATGAGTAACTAAATGAATAATAAAAGGATCATCCCCTTAGCCCCTTCTCTCATGGAAGCATAACCCCCTATCTCTTTTCCTTGTCCATATTGTAGCCAACGATACATTTTAATTTATTAACATATATTGAAGTATTACATTCTTAGGAACCCTGACCTTTCAATTTTACCATCTCACCAACCTAAGTCACATTTACATAATACATTCTAGTTCATAGGGATTAAAACTGAGGATGTGACATCCCCCTCTCATTATTTTTGCATTGTCCTCAGTGCACAACACCATACTGATGTTCTTAATATTAAAAAACTAGCTTCTCTGGCCTTTAATCCACACAGGAAGTCCAACCCAATGCTTATATACATAGGCACTCCAGACTAAAAACATGCATACATATGCACTTCGGCCCAAAACATGCATAATGGTCTCACAATTTACATTTCTGACAGTAGTTCCAACCAAAAATATCTCATTCCCCATCAACCTGCACAACCCAAGTGTACCCTCTTCTCTACTCTGCAGTCCTTTAGGATGTACCACTTCTCTTTAGGGTTTCAATGCACTCAACCAAGAAGTCTCAGAGTTGCAGCTTCAGGAACCCCAAGTGCAACAAGTCTGTTGGACTTTCTTCCTTCCATGCCTTTGTCCTTGAGCTCAATTTTCTTTTGGTGCTCTTCTTACAGAGCTTCTAGCTTCAATAGACAACATCCCATATGTATTACACACATATAGTCATCATGAAATATCATCAGAACAATTTCACTCATTAAATGCCAAATATTTTTCATAAGGAAACTTAAATTTCCTTGAATATGAGATTCCATCTCATAGTTGCTTGGCTCTTGCCACCATAGTGATTAGTATTTATTATGGATTATAGCAATTCCACACTTGAGACCATTCTTCATGCAATTTTCTCAATTTCCATGCAACCAAACAAATTTGTTGCATATCAAAATTAATTTCTCAAATTTGTTTTATACAAGAAAAATAAAAATTTCTATGCACGAGTTTTTTGCTCATTATGTTTGTGTCTTGTAGTTGTATAAATTGGTCTTCCTTATGGGCTTACAAAATTTCCATATCCAAGGGTACTCTACCTACAATTTTTCCAAATTACACTCAACCAAACACAGTGTCAGTATCTCATGTATAATATATTTTCATGGCAACACTTTCAAAAATTCATAAAATGATCTCATAATTGTTTACAACAACCAATTCAATCACTTCCATTAATCTAACTATTAACTGGATTGAAGCCATCATTCTCTACACATGTATTGTCAACGGAACTTTTCTTTCTTCTAGCCATCAATAATTTCATTACTTTGTTCCCCTAACAAAGATTTTCTATAATCCATCTTTATGTAACTAATTTAACCTACAACTTTCTTGTTGCAATATCTAACAACTCCCGAAATGTTCTCAACTTCAAGAGTTAGTAATAATCATATCATTTCAGCTGCTAGCATAACATATTCTATGCAATGTAATATATACATGCATTCAACAATTCCTTTAAGCATAAACAACTCTATCTTAGCATGCATGTGTGCAAATCTACCACTTGCACATTTTTATAACTTATTCATGCATACCTATTCAATGCACCTCTGCATTGATTTCAGAATGTCAAATTCATGCATCCCACCAAGGTGAAGTGGAAGGTCTGGCCAATGCCTTGACACATCATCCACACACTTCCTATTGTTTTCTTAACTATTTGGATACCTTCATTTTCAACCTAAACACAACACCAAGAATATAATTCTTTGATGCTCTTCAAAGTTGACAAAAGTGTTGTAGTCCAAACACCGATTATAGCAAGAAAACTATAGGATAATTGTGTGGCACCATAGCCTTTCTATATTCAACCATGTCACGACCTTACACATAAATATATACATTGGCATTCATTTATTTAATAGGTTTATATCCCTTATTTGATTTGGTTATTAACCCATAACCAACACATTCCTAACATGCTATTTTGTCATATGAATGCATTCTAAAGTTATATGAATTTTATAAATATTACATGCCTTTAGATTTTACCATAACGAATGGTAATTTATTTCAATGAATGTATTCAAAACACATAATAATATCACTTTTAAATGTTAAATTCTAGCTAAAGAAATTCTTACCTAAATTCCCTTCAACAATTATGCAACATAACACATCCAATTAATATTTACGTAGCTGCCATTAATTGGTTTGATGCTACCTGATTATTTGGTATTAGTAGGAGTTATTATGCCTCCTTCACCAACCTCTTATTCAACATTTTATCTTCATGTTGCTTCTTTCGTATGGATGGATTCCATATGCAACACCATCAATACTTTTTGTGATGCAGTAATTTCCTTTTTCTTGGAATAACAACCACCATTAGCAACTTTAACAAAAACACACACACATATAACAATGTAATATTCCTAGCCTACAACATGTCATATGTACTCTCAAACACTTTCACATGCACTAATTCATATCTATCTGCACTAAGAATGCATTCTATCATGCCCATGAGTGCATATGCTCTCCAACTTCATGTACTATATATAGTCGTCCAATGTCCATATCATAGCAACTTGCATCAACTACTTTCATCATGTATACCTCTCTTTGTTGTTCCTGTCTGTCCTCAATTCTACTAGATTCCTATCATCCTTCCTTGAAATATGGTTACATATTTTAGATTAATTATGCACATAATGCATTGCCTTATGTATCTATTACACTCTTTAGAGTGCACGAGTCTTCATTATTTCACCCCTAAACTTCTTATACTTGTACTATTCTTCCACTACACTACTAAGATAACAAAAATGGAGTTGCTAGTACAAAAATGTATAATTGTCCACTGAAGATGATGCACCTTATCTCCATGTATACACTATGTCTCTTTTTATTAGAAGACTAGTTTCTTGAATTCTCAAGTTACCTGGTTGAACCTAGTTCATATTTTAACATTATTCATTTCAGATCTTTTTCTCTTCTTATTTGAATAATTCCCTTGCATACGATTTGTTCTACTTGCAACTTTAATCTCAGAAAAATATGCATACAACCACATTTGTTCGCTAAAAACCATAATTCTAAAATTTTGAAAAGAAAGAACATGGATAGTTTTTCCCCTTTAAGTGCACCAAAAATCTTCCTTTTGATTCCCTGTGAGTTCTGTTGATCCTTTTAGAGTCCAGGGTGCATAAATAGATTATTTCATCTAATATATTTCCAATTACTGCTTATATGTCTCAATTTGATCTCCGAGTTGAAAGTTATGGCTTCCTAAAAAACCATTTTCACCCCATTTACACACTTTATCCATTGGTGCAATTTCACTAGAAGGTCAACTTCTATCAACTGTAGCAGAAAATCCACAAATAAACAAGAAAACTTTTGTATTGGGAACATATATTATTTACAATTGTGAACACAAAACAACTTTCAGATTTGGAATCGGATGCTCAAGTAAGATTCTACAATAATTTGGAACATGCAACTTTGTCCTTTTCACAAAAAAAATTCTTTTATTTTTTTTTGAACCACCTTTCTTAGTCATCCCTCTAAATCCAAATCTTATCTCATAATCCAGTTCTTCTCTTTGAGATATTACCGATGACTATAATTGTGGTAAAAAATAAGTTCATAATCGAAAGTTATGACCTTTCTAAGATTTCATACCTTCTTCTTCCTACCTCCACGTGGCTCCACGTCACTTGTACATCCAACATGAATCGACATGTCAGGAAATGTCACCCTCCAATGTGGCATACCATGGCCAATGGATGGCAAACACGTACACAAACCAATGTCGTAACTCAAAGGTGATTCTATACCCAACCATGCATTGAAATTGAGTGCATCCCCACATTTCACACAACGAAGAGCTTATCGGTTTCCAGTTACCCAATTACCTGGTCCCTGGAACCATATCTTAGCTGGGAACTTTACCCCATCGAACCACCGGAAACACACCCCATCCAGAACCCCCCTGGGGAAATACATAAATCCTTCTTCCTAAAGCGCCCGATCTAGTGGTCCAACTGACACCAAAGACACGTGGTACAATGGCATGGAATGACATGTGGTGACTAATCTCATCACGTCCCTCAACCTCAGATGGAACTCCTCACTGAAACTTTGACTATTCAAGACACATGGTACATTATCCTTGTGACACTTGGACCAATTGTAGCACAACACGTGGATCGAAGTGGAACTGATATGACTTTGATGTGACACTGATACGACGCTGATGTGGCATCGATCATTGGGGACTAATTCCCCTTCTCCTTTCCCTTATACATCTCCGGTCCGGTCTGGTCCATCGACACCTCGCGTAAGCTTCAATATAACTCTCCGTTCACCAGGCTAGTGGGCCCCCGGTCACCTTACACAACTTCTATCCAAACTTCTTGATAACTCTCCGGTCACCGAGCCATCGACCCACTGGAACACCAGGACCCTAGTTACCCCACACAACTTCCATATAACTCCCTTATTCGACTTTGGTCCACTGGGACACCATGCTTCTGTAATCAAGCTTCAATACACTCCTTCCAATTGGCTCTGGTTCGGTCCACTGGGACACTGACCCACCATGTCTCTGTAATCAAGATTCCATACACTCCTTCGAATCCACTTCAGTCCAGTCCATTGGGCCCAAGTATTCTAATGACACAAGACATACTTTTTCCTCAAAGAACATGCACACTTTTGACCCTTTAAGTGCACCATAAATGTTCCTTCTGATTTCCTTTGTGCTCTACTGATCCTGTCACAGTCCAAGATGCATAACTAGATTCTTCCATCTAATATCTTTCCATTGACTGCCCATGTTCCTCAATCTTATCTATGAGCTAAAATTTATGGCTTGAACCCAAAAAATCCATTTTCACCCCATTTATACACTTTCTCCATTGATGCAATTTCACTAGAAGGTCAACTTCTGTCAACTGTAGCAAAAAATCCACAAAGAACCAATAAAACTTTTGTATTGGGAACATATAGAATTTATGATTTTGAACACAAAGCAACTTTTAGATTTGGAATTGAATGCTCCAATAATATTCTGCAGTAATATGGAATCTACAACTTTGTCTTTTTTACAAAAAAAATCTTTTCTTTTTTCTTGAACCACCTTTCTTACTCATCCCTCTAAATCCAACTATAATCTCATAATCCATTTCTTCTCTTTGAGATATTTCCAACAACTGTAACCATGGCCAAAACTGAGTTCAGAATTGAAAGTTATGACCTTTTTAAGATTTCATACCTTCTTCCGCCTACCTCCACGTGGCTCCACATCACCCGTACCATCTGACGTGGTTCGACATGTCACCCTCTAACATGGAACACCCTAGCCAATGGATGACAAACACATACAAAAACTAGTGTCAGAACTCATAGGTGGTTATATGCCCAACTGGGCACCATAATCTGCTAGATCCCCACATCTGACACGACCAAGAGATTCCTAGTTGTCGGTTACATGGTCCTCGGAACCATACCCTACCAAGAAACTCACCCCATCAACAACACACCCCATCAGGCCCCGACCCCCCTCGGGGTAATCCATAAGTCCTTCTTCCTAAAGTGCCCGATCCAGTGGTGCAACTAGCACCAAAGACACATGGAACGACACACGGTGAATATCGTCATCACGTCCCCCAACCTCAGATGGAACTCCATTCTGGAACTTTGACTATTCAAGACATGTGGTACATTATCATCATGACATGTGGATCGATCGTAGCACAACATGTGGACCGACATGGCACTGATATGACTCTAACGTGGCACTGATACAACGATGATGTGGCATCAATCATCAGTCACTGGAGATTCCTTTCCCTTATACACCTTTGGTCTAGTCCAGTCCATCGACACCTTGTGCAAGCTTCAATATAAATATCCAGTCATTGGACCACCATGCCCCCGATCACCTCGCACAACTTCTATCCAAACTTCCAGATAAATCTTCGGTCACTGGGCCACCAACCCACTAGAACACTTGGCCCCCAGTCACCCCCCACAAATTCCATATAACTCCGCTAATTGATTCCGGTCCAGTCCACCGAGCCTCCACAATCAAGATTCCATACACTCTTTCAAATCAGCTCCAGTCCAGTCCACCAAGCCTTCACAATTGAGCTTCCATACACTCCTACAAATTGTCTCTGTTTCGGTTCATCGGGCCCTAGTATTCCAATGACACAAGACAACAAGACAAATCTATCACATGTTTATAGTTGGTAGGTACAATATCTTGCTCGCCACTGTTGGAATACAAAAATGGTGTTGATGTGGCGATCAAAACTTATACTATGCACAAACTACAAAGGGTTCCATAGTTCTCTTTGTGCTTCATGAACAAGTGACTATGTGTCCCCTTTTGCTTATAAACATGTTATGAAAAATATCCCCCAATGCATGTGGTATAAGGAAGCAATACAAGTCACAGATCAATGGTGGAGAATTCACGCGGGGGATAGATCTACGGACGCTGTGCTCTGTCTTCTCTTTGTAATGGTTTTGTGTCTTCTCATAATGGGTACTACGAAGAAGATGGCTTTTCTTCACATTCCAAAATCCTCTTGCTCTGTGACTTCAATCAAACCGACAACTGTGGTAGAAAGTATTCTACGTCGTATCCATATTCAAGATGTGCATCCAATGCATGCACCTTCATTATAAAATGTACCAAGAGCATGTAGCACCATATAAACTCCATCATTATGAATGCGATATGAACTATCTTCCCACTTCGCCATTGCTCTCCTTTAATTTGATCACGCCTGGGCCTTGAAGGAAGGACCTACCGCGACTTAGGAAACATCATGAAGAGGCTTTTGAACACTAAATACCACAATTATTATCATTATTAGAAAATATCAATCTCTGGTTTCCTTCTTTCATTCTACTGCTGCTCCTATTGCAAATAATTTTCACCCCAAAAGGAAACTCATCCAACAACTTCTATTCTGCAGCAGGCCCTTGAAGGCTCGATGTTGTAACCTACAACTCTGATACCACTTTGTAACATACCCGGTATTATCACAATGAAAATATTTTCTTCTAACACCACTTTATAATGTACCCGATACCGGAAAAAAAAAACTTCGCTTTGATACCAATTCGTAGCGTACCCAGATCAACAAACCAAGAACTTTATTTCCTATTGTAGATTTGATACCAATATTTAATTCAGATTTACTTCTTGGACTAATTTCAAATTTTTGTTCCAATCTTTAATTAATCAAGAACATGAAAGTAGTGCATGCAATAACTAAGAACCATGCAAATCCATAAAGAATACTTAACATTCCATGCGCAACAATAACCAACACATAGGAATAACATAAACACATCATCTTAGAGGTAATAATACAAAATGAAATGCAAATATACAAGAAAACACGGAGAGAACTTATATTTAATTAAACCATTCACCAATTGGTTGCATACCAAGTACGTTCCACTCAACCATAGACATGACTATTCCAAATCTCAACAACAGGTCACCTCTGAGCCAGGGATATGAATCCATAAGGAAGGGCCCTAGGCCGACTCTAAACACAACAATTAACTACTAAGGTCTTAGGTTTTCCCAACCACACAACAATCCAAATTTACTAGCTCTCTTCCCCCTAAGCTCTCACAACCCAAATAAATGAACCCATTTCTTTTTCATGCAGTCCCTTAGGTTGTTCCAATATCTTTTCAAGGCTCCAATGCTACTGGTTAGGAACCTCAATATTGGAAATTTCAAGGATTCTCAGTTGTGAACAGTTCTACCCAACATGCCAATGCACCCAAGAACTCAAACATTCATTCCTTTTTGGAATCAATAACAAATACTTACAACCATCTAGCAATGGCCTTCTACCTCCATCCATTCGTTTCCATGCCATACCCAACACACAAATGGGCATGAGTGAATGATGGAATGATAAGCAGCCATGAATGAAGAACTCCCCAAAATGAATGAGTAGCAAATGAAGGTGCCACCTCATGAACAACCCCAAACAACCCATGGGCCGGGTTTAAATAGAAAGGATGTGGTCTCTCCAAGAGAATTATGTGCCCCAAGAGACAATGTGGTCTTCCTAAGAGACTCATGCTCCCCCTCACACAAACATGGGTAAATAAATGAATAATAAAAGGAATATCCCCTCATCCCCCTCTCTTGTGGAATCATAGCCCCCTATATCTTGTCCTTTTCCATCTCACAACCAACGATATATTTTATTTTATTAATATATATTGAAGTATTGTGTTTCTAGGAACCCCAACCTTTCAAATTTACTGGCTCACTAGCCTAAGTCACAATTACATAACACATTTTAGTTCATAGGGAATAAAACCAGGGATGTTACAAAAGATCACTTCAATGATACATGAGTTGAAAAGAGAGATGTGATTACTACAATTTTTTGATGTTTCCTTTTCTATTATAGTGTTGAAAGAGATATTTTTTGAAAAAGATATGTAAAGGTTTACCATTTGGAGCCTATGAAGATTGTAATGATGTAGTAATATGATAGATTTAGAAACTGTTGTTTAGACAAAATGTACATAGTCCATTCTTTTAGTGCCTTTTAAAGAAAAAATTATGTATATTTTGATTTCACACTTAAAATATTGAATATAAAGTTTTTTTCTCGGAAAAAATAAAGGAACATAGTGTTGGTTGGAGATTCATGGTTTTTTTCAAAAACCAAGGTTGGTTTTGGAGTGGATGGATTATTTTATCTCCGCTTATGCACTTTGGGATTATATCTACATTTGGATTAGGTTGGTAAGTATATGGATCCATTACTGTAGTAACAAGGTTTTGAGAGCTATTGGGGAGAAACTTACCACCTTTTGTTATCCAACCTCAGAAACCCTAATATGTCAAGGGTTGCCTTGGATCTTAGTCCGAATGTCTATAAGTGGTGGCTTACCAAAGGAAATACAACATTTTTTATGTGAGAAGAGATGAGAATTTTTAGATCATTGATTATGATGGTTTACCCTTTCGGTGATAATTGTATTTTAAACACAAACATCTACAAAATGAATGCTCAAGTAGAGTGGTTATGCCATGTAAATGGAAACAATCAAAACTAGTAGGCAAGAAGGGTCGATTGGAGATCAAGTAGACATTGGGTGGTTGCTTAGATCTCAAGTGTTACAAGTGGGTAAGACAAGCCTCATTAAATTAAATTTGGGGTCTAAAATTTCATGAAATTAGGTAAATCATAATCCTTGAGTTCAATCTATAGAAGTCAATGATGATTATCTATCATTTTTTATTTTGCAATAATTAACTACATATGAATCTCACCTTAATTAAGCTTTTGGTAAAATCATCTAGAAATATAAAAGTGAGTTGTTGGCCTTTGACAGAATACCTAGTGCATGTTTGGGGATTCTTCCTCAGTGGCCTATCATGTTAGGTGGGAAGACTGTCCTAGTCGATATTTTAGTGGTGCCAGACCCTTTAGACTTCAATATGCTAAAGGGCCTGGCACCATTGTAGGTCATGTGTATAAACTTATGTACGCACCCTATATCATTGTAGGGATCACGTATGAGCTTTGTACGCGCCTTTTCCTTCTACATGGAGCATATGTATGCGCTTTGACCTTCTACAGGGCGCGTATACAACCCAACACTTACACATTTTTAAGCGCACATGTATGTGCTTAAATCCTATGTAAAAATAGTGTATATATGTGTTTTTTGTGAAAGGAAATAGTGTATACACTTGGAAAACTTGAAGAAATTAGTTCTAAAGCCTAAAACACTGATCCAGGGGATCAAATTTTTCTCAAGATTCAAAGTGCTCGAAATTGCTTCAAATCGAACAAGAGCGTAGGCCTCGTCGTTACGAACCCAATGCAACTCCTTTGGGTTCAAACGGATGTCGGGAGCGAGAGATATCACGTTCTGTTCAAAATGACGAACATGCAAAAAAAGGGATGCTGACTGTACAGTCCGTACGGATGCTGACGTGGCATACCGTACAACACGTGGTAGAGGTCGTATGATGATGTGGCATATGGTGATGTGGCATTCACTCATTGGTAGATGTGGTCGAATCAATTTGTGACACGTGACATTTAATGGGAAAATGGTGTGGTGCCACGTGGCCCAGTCATGGGTTGCCACGTGGCACCATTGTAATTGGTTGTTAGTTCAAAATTATATGGAGTCCACCAGACTCGAACCCCGGACCTCCTCTCCCGTCCAAAGTTCTGACAAAGTCCACCTTGCCAATACACTACGCATTAGTTCTTGTTATATGAGTGGTTTTGTATTTATTTGAATTTGATTAATGTTTAATTTGGCGGGGTTGGGCTGGGGCTTAGCCCCAACCCGCGGTTGTAATGTGTACCATATGACCCGTTGTATATACGGAGGTGCATGTTTTAAACAAAGCCCCCGATCGCACAACCTTTAATCATATGACCACTTGCTATACGGAGAATGCGCGCGGAGTTTGGTAATTTAAATGGATAGCCCCAGTCGTGTGTATTACCATATGACCCTGCCACCATATGCGCGCGGGGTTTTGGTTTGTGTTCAAATGGTTATACAACCATTCGACCGCCACTTGTCCTTTGTCTATTTTCTCTTGTAAATGGAGCCCTCTTTTGTGATAGCGCGTGGTCACATGGTGACCTTATGACCATGGCCTTGGTGGTTAGGGGCTGGGCGCGCCCTAACCGTCCTACAATTTGCACGGTTCATGCGGTTGCGTCCGGTGCTAAGTTTTTACGCTTAAATATGCGCGTGGGCTAGGTTGAAGCCCAGCTAGGGGTTTTTGGACATTCTGAAGCCATTGGAGCAGTCTATTTGGATTTTTGAGCATTGTAAAGCACATTTTTGAGAACTTTGAGCAAATAATACAAAATATCCATTTGAAGCTGGACCACGAGATGTAGCCCAAGAGAGGGGTGAACTCCTTTATCATTTTGCTGTGTTATGTGTTTTTTGTTCACTGTTTTTGCTGCTGTTCATATGCATCTTGAATGAGTAAATTCTATTAAAGATGTGTTGCAAAGTTTATCCATTTTCATTTTAACACATAAATTTAACTTGCAAATATTTTCAAGAATACAAGTCTTCTTCATTTTTAGTTCAAGTTGGTATCAGAGCATATGTTTTTGAAGACTTGATTATTTGCAAGTGTTTTGTTTTCTGATGCTCACAAGGTTGAAACTCACAAGAGGAGAAGGTCAAATTGTAGAGCCAAGTTCTCATCCTTCAAGGAGGAAGCTTATATCATCACCGCAAGTTTCAAGGAGGAATTCACCAAGTATGGCTCATGAAGAGAGTCATGAACATGTTCCTGCAGAAGATGAAGATCTCGGAAAGGATGTCATGGAAATGAGAGAGATGATAAAAATCTTGATGGAAAGGAATATAGGATTGCAAGGTGAAGGCTCCAACCCTTCAGAGAATAAGGGAGGCAGTGGTGATAAAAATCCAAATGGAAATGGAGGGAATGGTGCTTCTCCACCACCCTCACCTCCATCTTCTTCTTCTTCTACCAGTTCAAGACCTCTTCCAAATTCTCCAAAAGGACATGGTAAAACTCCTTCACAAATTCCTT
>ML778911.1:1528844-1567714 GCA_009831015.1 Picea engelmannii | reverse complement strand
TTTGAAGCATGTTTTGGCTATTTGCCCAAATATCCTTTAGATTTTATCTTTGGGAAGGATATTGCTATTGATGGTCAATATGACATTGATAGGGCATAAAAGTTCATTGAACAAATTCAGTTGATACATCAAATGGTGCAAGAACAGTTGGAAAAGAGTCAAGCCAAGTACAAGACGAGACATGACAAGCATCGTGTTGATCACAGTTTCCAATTTGGAGATGAAGTTTGGCTTTACATTAGTAAAGAGAGGCTTAAAGGAGAAGGTAAAAAATTGAAACCAATTCGATATGGTCCTTTCAAGATTATTGACAAGATTGGTAACAATGCCTTTCATTTAGATTTGCCTCCTTATATGCAAATGTATGTAGTTGTTAATGTTGAGAATTTGAAATTGTATGAACCCCCTTTGATTGATAATCAAGGAGAGCATGTTCAAATTCCTTCTATCGATGATTTTTCCCCAGAATATCTTACGGAACTGCATGAAGACACAATCCTTGACAGGAGAATGCGAACTTCAAAATGAGGAAATGTGGAGTATCTTCGAGTTGGTCTTAAGGGTACAAATCCAAGCAAAGCCAAGTGGATTGAGGTTGGAAAGGTGAGGGAGCTATACCCTCATCTTTAGATAGTCTGAAAATAGTCTTTTGGAGGTCCAAAAGCTTTCCAAAGGGGAGGTGTGATCTAGGGGATCAAATTTTGCTCAAAATTCAAAGTGCTCAGAATTGCTTCAAATCGAACGATAGCGTAGGCCTCGTCGTTATGAACCCAACGCAACTCGTTTGGGTTCAAACGGACATCAGGAGCGAGAGATATCGTGTTCTGTTCAAAATGACAAATAGGGAAAAAAAGGGATGTTGACTGTATAGTCCGTACAGTCCATATGGACGCTGACGTGGCAGACCGTACGACATGTGGCAAAGGCCGTACGATGATGTGGCATTCACTCATTGGCATATGTGGTCAAATCAATTTGTGACACGTGGCATTTAATGGGCAAATGGTGTGGTGCCACGTGGCCCAGTCATGGGCTGGCACGTGGCACCATTGTAATTGGTTGTTAGTTAAAAATTATATGGAGTCCACCAGACTTGAACCCCGGACCTCTTCTCCCGTCCAAAGTTCTAACAAAGTCTGCCCTGCCAATACACTACGCATTAGTTCTTGTTATATGAATGGTTTTGTATTTGTTTGAATTTGATTAATGTTTAATTTGCCGGGGTTGGGTTGGGGCTTACCCCCAGCCTACGGTTGTAATGTGTACCATATGACCCGTTGTATATATGGAGGCGCGCGTTTTAAACAAAGCCCCCAGTCACACAACCTTTAATCATATTACCACTTGCTATACAGAGAATGCGCGCGGAGTTTGGTAATTTAAATGGATAGCCCCGGTCGTGTGTATTACCATATGACCCTGGCACCATATGCGCGCGGGGTTTTGGTTTGTGTTCAAATAGTTATACAACCATTCGACCGCCACTTGTCCTTTGTCTATTTTCTCTTGTAAACAAAGCCCTCTTTTGCGATAGCGCGTGGTCACATGGTGACCTTATGACCATGGACTTGGCGGTTAGGGGCTGGGTGTGCCCTAACCATCCTACAGTTTGCACGGTTCACGCGGTTGTGTCCGGTGCTAAGTTTTTACGCTTAAATATGTGTGTGGGCTAGGTTGAGCCAACAAGGGTGTGTTTTGTAGATGCAGAGACAACAAGTTTGAAAGGGGACTTCCAGGAAGCCTATCTTCTTCAATTTTTGGCCAAATGAGGTGCCGAAAAAGCCCAGCTAGGGGTTTTTGGACGTTCTGAAGCCATTGGAGCAGTCTATTTGGATTTTTGAGCATTGTAAAGCAAATTTTTGAGCACTTTGAGCAAATAATACAAAATATCCATTGGAAGCTGGACCAGGAGATGTAGCCCAAGAGAGGGGTGAACTCCTTTATCATTTTGTTGTGTTATGTGTTTTCTGTTCACTGTTTTTGTTGCTGTTCATATGCATCTTGAATGAGTAAATTCTATTAAAGATGTGTTGCAAAGTTGATCCATTTTCATTTTAACACATAAATTTAACTTGCAAATATTTTCAAGAATACAAGTCTTCTTCATTTTTAGATCAAACACAAAATGCAACAGAGAGATTGAAAGAAATCCAAAAACAATGGAAAGAAAAAAAAAAATCCAAGAATGACTTAGAATGATCAAAGCATCAAATAAACTTGTTTTTCTTTATAATAGTCAAATTGAACAACTATTGAACTCATAAATCAAAATAAACAGTCTTAAAGCCTCAGGGGAGACCCCAGACACTTCACCCAAAAAATTTAAGACAAAAAAGATTTGAAAAAATATTTGATGGAAAGATGCATGCGTTTGTGATGAAGGTAGTCTGCATGTACACAACCGTCTATATTGGTTGGGCATGTATATGTACGCGACCGTGACAACTAGCACAACATGTATATACCCATAAATCTAAAAAAGAGATAGCAAAAGGCAACACAAAGGCTCAAGTGAAACTAAAGAAAGACTTAAATGTGTTAATATTATGGTATCTTCGGGAGGTATGAACCTCTATTGTGACCTATGACGAGACTAGAATCCTTCGGAAGGAAGCAAAGAATTGAAGGAAACCCTAGAAAAGTTGTCGACTGAACAAATATATTTAAATTGAATTTATTGATGCCCAGAAGGAGAAGTTGGCCCCAGTTAGTCTGGCTAGTCCACTATAAATACAGGGTGCCAGTTTCATTATTTCATATCTTAGCAGTTGCAGTGAGAGCCAAATCTGCGCAGGCAGTTGCAGGCAGCAGCAGTTTTGTGCGCAATTTTTCTGGGAGAGATGGAAAGTGGTGCGCTAGCTTCTGGGTGGGATCATCTATTCAGTTTAGTTTCTATTTTCTTGCTTGGTGCATTTAGCCTCTCTTGGCTATTGATTGCTACCAGGATTCTCTTCTCGGTCAAGGTCAAGGTGCTTGGAGGGTGGCTTCGACCTGTGGTTGGGTGACGAGCGTATCATCGATGGTTAAACGAGCACAATCCTCTATATTCTAACAGGTTATGGGACCACACCCCTTCAGTCAGCCTAAAATGCTGGAAGGAAACATAATCGCTAGGTATTGAGCTCATTGAGGAACTGCCGCTAGGGTTACTAGCAGGAGCAACTTCCAAAGAACTGCAGCTAGGGTCACTAGCAGTAGCAGTTGCAGAAACCCTAATTCTCAGATCCGACACCTTGTGATGGAGCATCTCGATCAAGGAGAAGATATTCAGATGCGCCCTAACCCAACGCACCTATTGGCTTTCTCAGAAGATATAAATGACGAAGTTGAAGTTTTGGATCAAGGCATGACTAGTTACCAGTCAACCGAAGACATGTGTACAATCAGTCTCTTACACTACTCAGCACTTACCGGGACAATTGAAGACGATATGTGGATAATCAACAGTGGAGCTTCCAGGCATATGACGGGAGATCAAGCTAGACTCTCAAATCTAAATGAGAGAAAGACATCGTACAAAGTGGAGCTTGGAGACAAAAGCACCTACCCCGTCGAAGGATTTGGACAAGCCTCCATCAAATTGGATTCAGGTATTCATGTTCACTTAAGCAATGTTCTATATGTACCTGGTTTAGAAAATAATCTTGTATCAATATCATGTTTAGAAGACAAAGGAAATAGAATAGCCTTCATAGATGAAAAAGTATTATCATGGCATAAAGATTCCAGCCTAGAAGATGCTAGGGTTATTGAAAGACGTGAAGGAGATCTATATAGACTACTAGAATGAAATGAAGAAGCCCTAGTAAATGACGAAGTCAACCTTAATGAGCTTTGGCATAGAAGGTACGCTCATATCAATTATCAAGAATTACCTTTCCTTAGGAAGATGGTTGAAGGGATACCATAATTGAAGTCTACACACGAAGGAATTTGCAAGGGATGTGCCCTTGGGAAGAATATCAAGAAACCATTCCCAAGCAACAACAACAGATCTAAGGAAATCCTAGATCTAATACACTCATATGTTTGCGGTCCAATGCCAGTCAGATCTTTAGGAGGATCTCTCTACTACGTAACATTCATAGATGACTATTCGAGGAAGACATGGCTATACCTACTGAAGTCAAAAGATGAAGTATTCAACAAGTTCCAAGAATTCAAGGCAGAAATAGAAAACCTTACAAACAAGAAGATCAAGACATTAAGAACAGATAATGGAGGAGAATACACCTCAAAGGAGTTCGTTGCGTTCTGAAAATCAGTAGGGATTAGGAGGGAGCTGACTGTTCCTCATAATCCTCAACAAAACGGTGTAGCAGAAAGAAAGAACAGATCTATCGAAGAAATAGTAAAATCCCTATTGAACGATCAAGATAAAATCCCTCATCACATATTGAAGGACATGACACCAGAAGAAGCATTCTCAGGTAAGAAACTTAACGTAGAAAACTTAAGAATATTTGGATGTCAAGTTTATTCTCATATTCCCAAAGATAAAAGAAATAAACTAGAACCCTCAAGAAAGAAGGGGATATTCGTGGGATATAGTGATTCATCCAAAGCCTACAAAATATATATTCCAGATCAACACAAGATAGAAGTAAGAAGAGACGTAACATTCAATGAAAGAATGGCCTTCAGAAAATCTATTGAAGAAACTATAGAAGAAGAAGAAATTGAAGAACCAAATGAAGAAAACACAGAAGGTAAAAATAACAAAAATGATCAACCTGATCATCCTATGGAGATATGTGAAAACGTTGATCCAGATAATATACCAAAGAACAAGAAACGACCAGCTTGGCTTGAAGCCACCTTACAAGATGCATAAAGAATCAAGGTTCTAGAAGGAACATCTAGGAAGACTAAAAGACTGAAGAGATTCTCAAGTTATGCAACATACATGACAAAGCTTCTAGATGAAGAACCTACTACATTTTAAGAAGAAGCTAAAAAGGGACAATGGAAAGAATCTATGGCAGAAGAACATCAGTCCATTATGAAAAATGAAGTATGGGAAATTGTACCTAGACCTAAAGAGAAATCAGTTGTAACTTCAAAATGGGTATACAAGATCAAACATGCAGCAGACGGAAGTGTGGATAAATATAAGGCAAGATTCATGGCCAGAGGGTTCTCCCAGAAGGAGGGAGAATATTATGAAAAAACCTTTGCTCTGGTGGCAAGGTATACCTCCATCAGAGCTATCATATCTCTTGCTGCTTCCATGGGATGGAATCTACACCAGATGGATGTAAAGACAACCTTTCTCAACGGAGCTATTGAAGAAGAAGTATATATTGAACAACCTCAAGGATTCGAGGTACATTCCAGAGACACTCATGTTTGTAGACTGAAGAAATATCTATATGGACTCAAGCAAGCTCCAAGGCCTTGGTACGCTAGAATGGACAACTATCTAACTAGACTTGGTTTCTCCAAGAGTCATGCAGATCCAAACCTTTACTACAAAGTCATGAACAATGCACCTGTAATTCTACTATTATATGTTGATGATATATTCATAATAGGTGAAGAATCTCTAATCATCTAGTGCAAGAAGGATTTAGCCTCTGAATTTGATATGAAAGATCTAGGTCTCATGCACTGTTACTTGGGACGAGAAGTATGGCAGAAGCATGGTGAAGTATTCCTTGGACAAGGAAAATACGCAATAAAGATCCTTCAGAAGTTTGGAATGATGGACTGTAAGTCCATGGAAACTCCTATGAATGCGGATATAATAAAAGTGAAAGTCCCAGATTTCGATCCAGTAGATCCATCTCTATATCGACAGCTAATTGGATCATTGATGTATTTGGTAAATACTCAACCAGATATTTGCTTTGCTGTAAATACATTAAGTCAGTTCCAGGTGGAACCTAGACAAGAGCATTGGATAGCTGCAAAGCATGTCCTAAGATATATTCATGGGACAATAAACTATGGCTTAAGATATACCGCATCTAGTGATATCCAACTTCATGGATTCACAGACTCTGATTGGGCAGGAAGTGCAGAAGACATAAAGAGTACTTCAGGTATGTGTTTCAGCTTGGGCTCCGCTATGATATCTTGGAGCAGTAGGAAGCAGAAGTCTGTCACACTCAGTACAACAGAAGCAGAGTATATGGTAGCTTGTGAAGCATGCACAGAAGCAGTATGGCTAAGGGAGTTAATATCTGATTTATTTGATCAGACTCCAGAATCGACCACAATATATTGTGATAATCAGAGTTGTATAAGATTATCCGAGCATCCAATGTTTCATGAAAGGTCAAAGCACATTGAGATCAAATACTACTTTATTCGAGATAAAGTCTAGGAAGGAGAGGTAAAGGTCGAGTATATCCCCACTGATGAGCAGACAACAGATATCCTGACAAAACCTCTTTCCAGAATCAAGTTTGCATATTTCCGAGAGAAGATGGGGATCATGGAAATAACTCCCTTAGCTGAAAGGGAAGATTTTCTAGGATAGAGAAGGTACGCAAAAATATTCTTGAAAAACATTTATTTTGTGATTGAAATAACTCTCCAGTTAGGAGGGAGCATTGAAAATATTATTTATCTTTGTAATAGTCCAGATTGGACAGATGCTTTCCTGTTCGGAAAGTGAATTGAGATTTCTGACGGACAGTGAATTCCGATTGTAGTTAACATGGGAGGCAGACTGATTGCTGGTGTATCATAGACAATGACTTCCCATTATGGGGAGTGGTCTAGAACAATCATTCTTCTTGGCAGTCACTCTGAGTAGTGGTCAAGTAGAATGGTCCACCTCGCCGGGCAGTCATTCTTTCGAAGTTCACAATTGTGAGCAGTTTCGAAGAATCGTCCATTTTGGAGGTTGATGTAGGATAGACATTCCTCGAGGGCAGACTCATTCTCTCTAGGTTACACTTTGTTTAGTGTCGGAGGAATGGCCCAGGGTGGGGAATGGTACAGACAGTTATTCCTCGAGGGCAGACTCATTCTCTCTAGGTTACACTTTGTTTAGTGTCGGAAGAATGGCCCAGGGTGGGGAGTAGTCCATGCTCAGCAATCAGGGATAGCTATTCCTCGAGGGCAAACTCATTCTCTCTAGGTTACACTTTGTTTAGTGTCAGAAGAATGGCCCAGGGTGGGGAATAATCCAAGACAGTCATTCCTTAGGGAAGACTCATTCCCTCTAGGTTACACTTTGTTTAGTGTCGGAGGAATGGCCCAGGGTAAGGAATGGTCCAAAAATTTCTTGAGGGCAGACTCATTCTCTCCAGGTTACACTTTGTTTAGTGTCGGAAGAATGGCCCAGGGTGAGAAATGGTCCAGGTTCAGAAATCAGAAATAATCCTTCTTCCTTGTTTGAGAAGATTGGGGCAGATAGCCCATTGTTGATATTCTATACTGAGGGCATACGTTCTTTCAGATCTCACAGACGTGAGTGAAAGATTGGCCCAGATGATTTAGTTTTTATCATAACATTGTTTCTATGAAGGTTGCTATTAGATGTTTGTTATGAAGAATATATGATAGTAAATGTAAACTACTGTGGTGGATGTGCTCCACCATTCATGAGGCAAACATTCTTTCAGATCTCATAGATGTGAGTGAAAGATTGGCCCAGAGACTACTTGTCTCCAGACAGTAGAGATATACTACTAATGATGGATTTGTTCCACTATTTGTGATTGTGTTTCACAAGTTTGAGTAGTTGTGTACTACCGGAATAGAAACAGGTGTGTTCTATTAATTGATATTGTACCAGTTGTCATAGGAGATTATCCATTCAGGATAATAATGACAGGTGCTCGTGGTGCTACCAGTTGAATGGTCTATTGTGCTCAAGACCATACCTCCCTAGCTAGGAGGGAGTGTTAATATTATGGTAGCTTCGGGAGGTATGAACATCTATTGTGACCTATGACGAGACTAGAATCCTCCAGAAGGAAGCAAAGAATTGAAGGAAGCCCTAGACAAGTTGTCGACTGAACAAATATATTTAAATTGAATTTATTGATGCCCAGAAGGAGAAGTCAGCCCCAGTTAGTCTGGCCAGTCCACTATAAATATAGGGCGCCAGTTTCATTATTTCATATCTTAGCAGTTGCAGTGAGATCCAAATCTGCACAGGCAGTTGCAGGCAACAACAGTTTTGTGCGCAAGTTTTCTGGGAGAGCTGGAAAGTGGTGCGCTAGCTTCTGGGTGGGATCATCTGTTCAGTTTAGTTTCTATTTTCTTGCTTGGTGTATTTAGCCTCTCTTGGCTATTGATTGCTACCAGGATTCTCTTCTCGGTCAAGGTCAAGGTGCTCGGAGGGTGGCTTCGGCTTGTGGTTGGGTGATGAGGGTATCGTCGATGGTTAAACGAGCACAATCCTCTATATTCTAACAAAATGATTATAAGCTATTAATCTAAGTACAAATGACAATTTGAAACAAAAGAAACACACTTCAATCAAGCAAACAAAGACAAAAACCCATAAACATGCCCACTTTGGAAAAATATCCTCAGTATGGTCACCAGTTCTGATTTCAAGGAAAATCCCCTATAGTAGTGGGTTGCACTGCAGTGTACCAATGACCGTATAGAAACAATTTCACAACAAGAACATGAAACAAATATATAATAACCGATTTTAAAAGAAATAACTAACTATTGGACATAAAAGAAAGATTGACTCACCTAAAGTCCTATGGTTGATGTCGTTCTTGATTTCCATAGTCTTTTCGCTCCTTTCCAACAACTTCTTTGTGACCTTCAAGAAACTCGAAGATGCAAGACTATACAAAGAGGTAGTTATACTAATAACTACCTATTAGTCTAATGAAATATATGAGTAAAATATCAACAACTAGTATTCTACGAAATATATGTGAAAATATTGCAATCACAACATTACAAACACAACATATTTTGAAGGAAAGAGTTTCTATTTTTATTCAACAGTTAAGGCGATTACACCTTTATGCCTGATCTGTGCGGTGCTTCCTTGTCGAGAGACATCCCAAGTTCCTCCACCCTTGCACTTGCTCCTGCTATACAAGGTGGTATTGACTTCATATCAACCACGAGCCCAAAGAGAATATGAGGGGAAACTCTCAGAAAGATAAGTTGGTGATTAGAAAAAAAGGGGCTGGAAAAAAGGGTTTTTAGGTCAAATCGAAAACAACATGGATGTATAAGGGTTTACAAAATTGGTGGGGTTATCCAAATAGAGGTTTTCTTAATGTGTGCAAAGAGCCATTACTTGTAATTACCTTTATATTTGGACAAATGCTCCTTTTATATAGTCTCTTGTTGGTTAGAGACGGTTGAGTACGGGAAAAAGGAGTTAGGAAACTAACCAAACCTGTAACTCACAATTAATTAGACATAATTGTATTTTTTAAGCATTTTCTTACATGTACATGACTCTCCCTTCACTGACATTTGTGTACGTGAGTATTATAACTGTGAGGGCGCATACATATTCCATGAAACTATTTTTTGGAAGGTCTCAAGGAGGTATGGAGAATAATAATATGTAAATATGACAGGGATTAGGCCAATAAGATTGTCAATGCTTCAAGGGTGGAAATTGATGCTATAAAAATGAGTTGAGTGATAGTGCCATTTGCTAACCATTCTTGACAAGATTCCTTAATCCAACCTAGAGCATGTAAAGATAAGACAAAGAGGGATCCATCCTCCTAAATTTTTTGGGATAGGGAATCGACTACCACATTGTCACTACCCTTCTTATAGATAATCTCATAATCATACCCTAGTAGCTTAGTGACCCACATACACTTTTATGGTGAGGATAACCTTTGTTCAACAAAGTACTCTAGACTATCATGGCCAATCTTGATTTGGAAACGTCACCCTATGAGGTGTGGATTCCAAGTCTCTACTTCATGCAAGATAGCCATAATGGCATGATGTATTTATCATATGTGTATTTACCCCAAGCATGTTCACATAACTACTTACTAGTGAATTCCAAAGTGTGCCCTTCTTGCATAAATACTTGAAGACCTTTGCTTGAAACATCACATTCCAAGACAAAAGTCTTTGTGAAATCTGGCACTGCTAATACTAGAGTCGTACACATGGAATCATTTAAAGCTAAGAATTCTTGTTTAGTAGACTCATTCCAAACAAAGGAATTAAGTTTTGAGTGACAAGGTTAAGGGAGCAACAAATTTTCCATAATTTTTCAAAAAATTCATGTAGTATCTTGTAATTCTTAAGAATCCACACAATCTATTTAGGGTTTTGGTATGAGCCCAATCTTGCATAGCTGTGAATTTCTTGGGATACCTTATCCCCTATCCTAGGGATAACTAAGGAGATCATGTCTCAAGGTCCACATGTCCTAGACATGGAGTGCCGAGAGCTGGATGACTTGAGCATGACCCCAGAGAGACCCTCTTTTCTTCAGTGCAACCCATTTATCAACAACAACAACATCCATCCTAGCGGCCTGGTCCTGAAGAAGTAGTAAGTCTTGCTCCATGAGGTAATGAGTCTGGGTATCATGGTATGTGTCACTCTAAGTATTGAAGCACTTGAATATGTTGTGTTGAATTCTCCTTCATTTCATAACGTTTGCTTGAAAATTATCCTCTTTAACTTGTTCATACCTGGGAGGGTGACATGATGCCCTAGTAAGTTAGTCTCCCTTTAGTATGGGTTACCATTGGGTGGTTCTATGAAAGGTCATCTTCCATTCCTTCCATACTGACCACTTTCCATCTTTGTTCCTTACATTTCCCCCCTACCTTTGTTTGGGCATTGGGATTTGCCACATTAGTAAGGGTTGTACCTTGCCTTGTGGGAAGAAGGGGCTAAAGGTCTAGGGGTAAAAGTAGTTGGAAAAAGTTAAAATCTAAGATAAAACCTTTGAGATGCTTCACCCATGGATTCCCGAGAAACAAGTAAAAGGCTTCCCAGTAAGAAAAGGGAACTTGTAAGATAATAAACATTCAAGGTATTAGTTGGTGGATGGCAGGTCTCATCATGAGATGGCCTATTATGACCATATGTATGTAGCGGTGTGACACTAACATCTATTTGGTCACCAAACTAGGGTAGTGGCTCTTGGTGGCATATCCAAGAAAAAGGGGGTCTCATCACGAGCCAACCTTTTCAGCTGCATGAAATACTTGTGGGTAACGCTGTGACCTCTGGTCACCAAGCCAGGACAGTGTCCTTCAACTCTTCCCTTGAAGCGTAAAAGAAAAAGATAAAAAGAAATAAAGATAAGAATAAAAGGCATTGAATGGGATAGGAATTAATGGTGTCTATGATAAGGTGCAACTTGTTGGGTATGTGTTATATTCTTTGCATGTGTGTGTGTGGGCGCGTCAGATAAGACAACTGTGCTTGACGATCCCTCGTAGTAGTGCTCTGTTTGTGTCGTGTGTGCCGAGAGATTTCCTAGGGGGTCCAAGGGGGGGGCAGGTATGCTCCCCCTGGTTACGTGCAATGTTCGGCAACAGGGGGTAGCCTAGGGCAACGCCCCAATTTTTTTTTTTTGGGTGGTTTTTGCTATTTTTAGCGGTTTTGTAAATTAATCCCGGATTAAGGGATTAGGGTTTTGGTATCTACGAAATACCTAAAAACATTGTATATATATTGTATGGTGAATGGTGAAATTCGATATAATGAATATAAGAAAGGTTTTCCCGATTGAGGGTTTCCGTTATAAATCTCTATGTACTATGTGAATGAGCCATTGATTAAATCCTGTTTTGCTTAAGAATCTATAAGTATTGCTTTACTTCACAGGTTTAAAACTTACATGTGGTATCCGAGCTTGTTTTTGTCTTCAGAGGGACGCCTTTGTTGTTGAGGGTTTGGCTTGGTCTTGATAGATCACGTTTATCTTGGGTCTATGAAAAACCTAGGTTTAGTGGGAGATTTTGTAGTGGTGATTTGAGTGTAGAAAGAGGAATGGCGAGTTTTTCTAGAATCAAGATAGAGAAGTTCAACGGTAAAAACTTTGAGCTATGGAAGATGAAGATGGAAGACCTTCTTGTAGACAAAGAATAATGGATCGCTGTGGACCCTGGTACACAACCAACTGGTACGTAGCCTACTGGCACACAGACGACTGGTACACAACCTACTAGTGCACAAACTACTAGTGCACAAACTACTAGTACACCACCTACTGGTATGTTGAAGGAAGATTGGGAGAAGTTGGACAAGAGAGCAAGGAGTAGTATTAGACTTTTCCAGGCAGATTCGATGTTGTTGAATGTCTCAGGAGAATCTACAACCAAGGAACTATGGGATAAGTTGGGGAATTTGTATCAATCAAAGTCCTTGGTAAACAAGTTGTTTCTTTGAAAGAAGCTATATAATCTTAGGATGGAAGATGGAGATTCTGTGATAGAACATGTAAATGCCTTTAATACTCTGGTAAGTCAACTTGGCTCTGTTAATATTATGATTTCAGAGGAAGATAAGTGTATTACTTTGTTATGTTCTTTGCCAGACTCTTGGGATAATCTGATTGTAGAAATAGGTAGTACCACTCAATCTACATTGAAGCATGAGGATGTAGTTGCATCCTTGTTATTTGAAGAGATGAGGTGAAAAAGCATGGATGGTCACAACACAGATGCTTTATTTATAAGAGGGCGTACCCAACACATGAACCTTGGTAAGCCTTCGGGGTGGAGATCTAAATCTACAGGTAGATCTAAGTCTCTAGGAAAATATTTGAGGAAATGTTGGAAGTGTGGTAAAATAGGGCATTATAAGAAAAATTGCAAGTCTAAGAAGGTTGAAAAACCAAAGGGATCTTATAGTACCTCTTTCATAGAGGCAAAAACCTCCATTGAAGAAGGAGGTGATGTTTACTTGGCATCTACAAGTACACATGCAGACCGTGATGTATGGTTGATCGACTCAGGTGTGTCATACCATATGACTCCTCATAGGGAGTGGTTCTTTGAATATGAAAAATATGATGGTGGTGATGTATTCCTAGAGATGAATCAACAAAAAAAATCTTGGGATGTGGAAGAGTTAAGTTGCTGCTAAAAGACAGAAGGATTAGAACTATCCCTTGGGTTCTGCACATTGCAAAACTAGAAAGGAGCTTAACATCTGTAAGCAAGATGGAAGATGTAGGAGTGGATACTATATTTGGAAAGAATACTTGCAAGATGGTACGAGGAGCAATGGTGTTGATGAGGGGAGTTCGGTGTGGAAATCTGTACAAGTTGTTGGGAAGAAATTATACTAATGGGTGTAACAGTTCTGTTGTCCCTGAGCAGAGAAATGAAGGAGACAAGACCAATACTGTCCTAGAAAAGAAGACCATGTTGTGGCATCAAAGATTGGGGCATATTGGAGAAAAGGGCCTGCGAACACTACACGGTAAAGGTATGGTTGAATGTATGTCTAATTGCACTCTGGATTTTGATTTCTGTGAACATTGCATATATGGTAAATAGAATCTAGTAAGATTCCCATCTGGTGCTACAAGAGCAAAGAGGATCATAGAGTTGATACACAGTGATGTGTTTGGACCCATTCTTGTTCCATCCCTAGGTAAATCTGTGTATTATGTTTCATTCATAGATGATTTTTCAAGGAACACATGGATTTATTTTCTTAGAAATAAATTTGAGGTATTTGATAAATTTAAAGAGTTTAAGGCTCTGGTAGAAAATCAGACAGAGAAGAAAATAAAGGTATTGAGAACAGATAATGGTGGAGAATTCTGCGGAAATGAATTCAAAAATTCTGTAAGAAGTGTGGTATAGCAAGGCAGAAGACTACTCCATACACTCCTCAGCAGAATGGAGTTGTAGAAAGGATGAACATGACACTGATGGAAAAATCAAGGAGCATGCTCAACGGTGCCAGGTTAGGACAAGAATTTTGGGCAGAGGCAGTGGGTACAACATGTTACCTGGTCAATTGATCACCTTCATCATCCTTGGATGATAAAACTCCACATGAGGTATGGTCTGGAAAGAAACCCTCTCTTCAACATCTTAGAGTGTTTGGTTGTGATGCTTATGTACATGTTCCAAAGGAAAATAGGAGTAAGCTGGATAAAAAGGCTGAAAAGTGTATCTTTATTGGTTATAAAGATGGTGTGAAAGGTTATAAGCTTTGGAACCCAGAAACCAAGAAGACTGTTTACAGTCAAGATGTTGTTTTTAGAGAGGTAAAAGATGTATCCAAACAGGAATTCCTACAAACATAAGACGAACCTGAGAAAATAGAGCTTGAGTTGGATGATGCAAAATCTGAATCATCTGAAGAAGAGGAAGTAGAAGAAGAAGAAGAAGAACCTCATACCCCAGTATTGAGGAGATCAGTGAGAGATAAAAGGAAACCAGAAAGGTATAGTCCACCTGATTTCCGTTCCAATTTTTCTTTATCTATTACTGATGATGATCCTAGAATTGTCAGGGAAGTAGTGAATTCAGAGGATAGTAAACTATGGAAGAAGGCCATGGTTGAATAAATGGATTCCTTGGATAAGAATGAGGCATGGGATATAGTTGAGTTGCTAGCTGGAAGAAAATCTGTTGGTAGCAACTGGTTGTTTAAGAAGAAGTTTAATGCAGAAGGAAAAGTGGAGAAATACAAATCTCGGTTAGTAGAAAAAGGTTATTCCCAGGTAGAGGGAATTGACTTTGGTGAGATTTTTTCTCCTGTTTCTAAGTTAACTTCTATTAGATTTATTTTATCTATTGCTGATGCTTTTGATCTTGAAGTGGAACAAATGGATGTGAAGACAACATTCCTACATGGGGATCTGGAAGAAGAAATCTACATGAAGCAACCATAAGGCTTTGTAGTGAAGGGAAAGAAAGAGTTGGTATGTAAGCTAAAGAATTCACTATATGGTTTGAAGTAATCACCTAGGATGTGGTACCAAAAGTTTGACACATACATCCTTGGATTGGTATTTGTAAGAAGCAGGGCCGATCACTGTGTATATTCCAAGCAGGTTGGTAATCACTTCATTTATGTAGTGTTGTATGTTGATGACATGTTGTTGGTAGGAAATGACATGGATGTTATCAAGGAGGTGAAATCCCAGCTATCCTCCAAATTTGACATGAAGGATCTCGGTGCTACTAACTTCATTATGGGAATGGATATTAAAAGAGACCGTGAAAACAAGAAACTCTGGTTGAATCAGAGAAAATATGTTGAGACGATATTGAAGAGGTTTAATATGCATGGAAGTAAACCAGTCAAGGTTCCTATTCCTATAGGTGTAAAGTTATCTGCAAATTAGTGTCCCAAGACACAGGAAGAAGAAGAGGACATGTCCCATGTTTCATATGTCTGTGTAGTTGGCAGTTTGATGTATGCAATGGTCTGTACTAGACCGGACATTGCACATGTAGTGGGAGTTTTGAGTAGGTATATGTCAAAACTAGGGAAGGAGCATTGGAAAGTAGTAAAGAGGGTCTTCAGGTATTTGCGTGCCACTACCAATTATGGATTGTGCTACCAAGGAAGACCAGGATTGGACAGAGTGGTGGACATACATGGCTTTGTTGATGCAGACTGGGCTGGAGATCCGGATCGCAGGAGATCTACAAGTGGGTATGTGTTTAACCTATTTGGAGTAGCAATTAGTTGGATGAGCAAAAGACAGACTGTAGTGGCACTCTCAACTACAGAAGCTGAATACATGGCAGCCACTCATGCAAGCAAGGAAGCAGTATGGTTACAAAGATTGTGTTCAGGTATTGGGTTGGTACAACAAGAAATGATATTAGATTGTGATAGTCAGAGTGCAATATTCCTGGCAAACGACTCTGCTTATCATTCTAATACAAAGCATATTGATGTTCAGTATCACTTTGTGAGAGACATGGTTGAGGAAAATAAAGTGTTGCTGAAAAAGGTTGACACTTTGAAGAATGTTGTAGATTCATTGACAAAGTCTGTAAGCACAAAAAAGTTCTCCTGGTGTAGAGTAACAATGGTCATTGCTGACCTGGATTGTTGACTATATAGTATTGGGACCCCTGGATGCAAAGAAAACAACAAGTGGGAGAATGTTGGGTATGTGTTATATTCTTTGCATGTGTGAGTGTGGGCGCGTTAGATAAGACAACTGCATCTGATGATCCCTTGTAGTAGTGCTCTGTTTGTGTCGTGTGCGCTGGGCGCTTTCCTAGGGGGGTCCCAAAGGGGGAATAGGTATGCCCCCCCTGGTTACGCACAACGTTTGACAACGGGTGGTAGACCGAGGCAGTGCCCCGATTTTTTTTTTTTTGGGAGGTTTTTGCTATTTTTAGCAGATTTTGCTATTTTTAGAGGTTTTGTAAATTAATCCCGGATTAAGGGATTAGGGTTTTGGTATCTACGAAATACCTAAAAACATTGTATATATATTGTATGGTGAATGATGAAATTCGATATAATGAATATAAGAAAGGTTTTCCCGGTTGAGGGTTTCCGGTATAAATCTTTGTGTACGATGTGAATGAGCCATTGATTAAATTCTGTTTTGCTTAAGAATCTATAAGTATTGCTTTACTTCATAGGTTTAAAACTTACACAACTCGCCCTCTACAGAGGCACCCACATGTAAGATTTACATTTCCTTGTTATCACTGCACCCCATGCCCAAACACTTACCCCACGCCACTTCACACACACTTACATGACCTAGATTGGCTCTCACTTGGGAAACACCCCAAACTTAAGGAGGATTATCCCAATAGGACACCGTGAGACCTTCTCCAAACCCAACTTGTTAAACTGCATAACGTCTTTGAGAATTTGTCTGGGTAAAAGGGGGTTTGATGCACATATTTAGGTAATTTGATTATTATATGTGATTGACATTGCTATGATCCATGTGACTTATGAACCCCTGGAGGGTGTACTTTTTGTTATTGTGGAACTTTTCCCAATGGACAGGTACATATGGGGGAATGATTAGCTCGAACCTCCATGGGGCTGAAATCCCAACAAATGGATGTTGTGACCCTAACCAGGGGCAGAGAGATACCAGAGACTTGCACCAGGAAGAAAGAAGGACATTTCTCTTGAGACACTTTGGTAGACCTAGACCCAGGGGGATCTTGCCTTTCCACCTAGATGTTGACCCTTGAGATCCCATGACATCATCATTTTGACCCTATTTGTCATCCAGAGATGGTGTGTGTGTGTTTATGAGAGCAATTATGTGCTGGTTGGCATGCGTGGCATCATACATGGCCTTTGGAGGCCAAATGTTTTGCATATGGGACCCAACGTTCCACCCTAGGGGCTCAACGTCACCATAGAAGGGCATGACATCACCATTGGAAATGATCTTAGGGTTTAATTACTTTCAATTATGTAAAAATTGGATTTTTGATGTAATTTGGCCAGGTCGGCCTTTTTATGACCTAATCTTAATTAAAGGTCATTGAAATTGTATAAATAGAGAGAAATTACTCTCATTTTTTCATCATCACTCATCACACAAGTGGTGTGGTCTGAAATTTGCGCCCTTCTTGGGAGTTATTGGCTGAAATTTTAGGTGCACTTTCTATTGGAGGCTAAAATTTGCAACTTGGATCATTTCTTGGTGAAGTTACTTGGCATTCTAGGGTTTTTATGGCTTGATTATTCATGGTGAAGTAAGTAAATATGAAAGTCTTCATTTTATTTGAATGGTTTATGGTAAATTTTCTTATTCATGTTAAAGATTATGAAATTGATTGCTTGACAAACCCTAGGATTAAAGGACTTAAGTTGCAACTTCTTTACTTTTCATTTGCTAGACCTTGCCAATAATATTTTGACCTAGGTAAACTTCTAGAGCCCTAAATACTAGCACTTTAGAATTCATTATCTAGTCAATTGTTGCTTCTAGTATCTTTCAATAGTCTAAGGAAGGAAGATTTTTCTAGAGCCTAAAATTGCTTACACTCTAGTAAGTTTATCCTTAGGGTTTGGATGCTTGAGGCCTTAAAGAGCTAACACCTCTTCCATCCATCTCTTATCCTTAGGTAAGTATAATCATTGTGTCATTTATTCCAAGAGAAAACCATCACCTATAGACTCCATTACCCCATAAAGACACTAGTCTACTAATCACATTGATTGATTGACCAAACAAGATTTCAAACTATCTTTCTTGAAACATTTACTAACTTCTACTAACCTTAAACTAGACTAATTCATTGACTAACTTGCTGCTGTTGCAAAAGATTGCTACAACCATCTAACAACAACAAATTTATTTCAAAAGTGACATTAAATGTTGGTTAAACATTGCCAATTTTGCCTGTGATAAGTAGTCATCATTCTGCCAACCTATAGCTACATTTTCTTGTCCTTTTCAAGCAATTTCAAGGCATAATTATTGTGGATGTTACAAAATACTTATTGTTGTTGTAAATAATTACATTGCTGCAATTTTATATCATCTTATTTTTCAGAGGTTCACGGTCTTATGAAGCACTAAACATCATTTTGTACTTGAAAGTTGCCACTCTTTTCTATGTGTTGTCTTGTTCTAGGCAGATACACCTTATTTACCTTTTGCTTCATATCTATAAGATACAAAGAAACTTTGACTTGAGTGACCAGTGAGAGGGCGGGACTTTCTTGCATCTTTTGTCTTAGTCATCATCCCTTTAGTTCACTGGGGACGTCTCCCTTGGGGTACTTTGACATACTCCTAAATAGAAAGGGGTTTCCTGTTAAGGTGGCAGTGATAGGTCACCCCCTGCTACGAAAATCTTGCATCCGCTTGCCTTGGGATTTGGGCAAGTACATATTGTACGATAACATGATAAACTCATAATCCCTCTTAACTTACAATGTGACCCAAGTATTCAACCTATGAAGTCTGAAAATCACATTTGGAACATTTTACAAATAGTTGGTGGTCCTGTAGGAGTTGTAAGGCTCTATCAACATGCTCCATGTGGTATTCCCATGTTTTGTTGTAGATCAGAATATCATAAGAGAATAACAACATAAAGTTGCATAGGAATGGCCAAAATATCTTGTTGATGAGGCTCTGGAAGGTTGATTGTAACATCCTCATTTTACCCCAGCTTAATTATGTATATATTTTATTAAAGACATATGGCCACAGACCAATCAATGTATACGTAAACTTTGTAAATCATTATGACAAATAAAAAGATAACTCCAACTGTAGGTGGACATAGATAGAGTAATGTGGGGTTGAGTATCCACAAGAGGGGGAAATTTCCAAGGGGTTCAAGAAGGAAAAGATCATAGGTATTAATCTTGACCCACCTTGTTTTAGAAATTACCTTGTGTTATGAACCTTCTATTTTCCTTTCGAGTGTTTCCAAAGCTAATCATTGAATGCATGTAAGAGGGCTGGGTGAGAGAAGTCACTTCAGGAAGTTATTGTGAGCATGTAGGATAACTACAATCCTCTTGGGAGAAGTGTGAGTCAAGAAATCTAGGAAGAGAGGATTCATATGGGAAAACATAACATTCATTCAAGCAATCAATTGATCTGAGGAAAGAAACGAGTTATGGAAGTAGGAAGAGTTTGGGTAGTCTGAGAGGAGACCACAATTTTGATGCAGCACGAGCTTACATAGTGGTATCAAATAATGAGAGTTCTTGGAGAAATGCAGGATCAAGGAGTGTAGGAGCTGAAGAGGTAGGTTGTCAGGCCTGAGAGGTGAACTCTATGAGTGAGAGGAAGTTTTCCCGAGGGAAGTAAGTTGTGTGCTTACACTATTTACTAGTAGTTGATATCCCTAATATCCCCAGTAGTAATATTCTTATCCGACTAGGTGCACTGGAGCCCTTGAGGTGTTGGTTTTTCTTCATATGAGATATATCAATATTCGATATATTATTATAATGATGAGTGTTTCATATATAGGGAACATAAGGTGACCATCCATGAAAGGATGCGTCCCTTGAATAATCAATAACTATTTGTTATTATCATTTACTTTTATTAATTATTATCTTTAGAGAATGGCTTCCCGATGTTGTCTAAACATCAACACTCCCTCTCAACAAGGGAGACATTCTGCAACATGCCACTCTTGTCTTTGAAGTATACAAACTTCAACCTAGACTCATGACACATGTCTGTCATTCTTGGGAGACATCTCTCTCCCACCTGAACCGAGGAGAAACTCCTTCTGCAGGCTCTCCCTCTGAGCCAATTAAATCTCTCTAAGATTAGCCTCATTTTGGGTCCGCATGTAATAGCATAGCATCTTGAGTCTTTATCATGCCTTGTCAAATCACCAAGACTAGGACAAACACCACACGAGGATCTTTCACCACAGGCACACACCTATGAGTGAATGTCAGCTTGATGCTAATTGACACACGGAAAGCACTTCAAGCACCTCGAGTCCATATTATTCCTTGTCATGATCAAGGAAGGACTACGTTTGGGACCATTTACCACAAGTGCATCTTTGTGATAAATGTATCCTATCTCCCTTGGTCTACAGCCCAATATAGGAGAAGTTATGCTTGATGCTGAAACATCAACAATCCCTCTTAGCTAGGGAGGTATCTTTCCATAGTAGTACACAACTACTGTCCAGAGACACGCAATCTCTGCCAGTGGTACAAAACCACCATAGTAGTAAAATATTTGTCACACATGGAACTCCCATGTGGAATTCTAGAGGATACTCCCTCTAGGAACACTTAGGGTCAACTCCCCATAGTGTGAGACATCAAGGGTCAACTCCCTTGACATGTCCCCATGTTCTCTCCACATGGGACAATGGGCTATAAGCCCAAATGTACTTATTCCTTCTTGAATAAGTATCCTCACATATCAACTCAACTCAATTCACAGAGGAGTACGATCTAGAGAAAGTTTGTCACACATGGCACTCCATGTGGACTTCTAGAGGCTACACCTTCTAGAAAGACTAGGGTCCTCATGGGACGTGTCCTCATGTGCTCTCCACAAGGGACGTTGGGTTATAAGACCAACCACACTTATCCCTTCTCGAATATGTTCCCCACTTATCCCTTCTCGGATAAGTGTCCTCACAGATCAACTCAACTCAATTCATAGAGGAGTACAATCTGGAGAAAGTTTGTCACACATGGCACTCCATGTGGACTTCTAGAGGCTACACCCTCTAGAAACACTAGGGTCAACTTCCATAGTGTATGATGTCAAGGGTCAACTCCCTTGACATGTCCTCATGTGCTCTCCACATGGGACGTTGGGTTATAAGCCCAACCACACTTATTCCTTCTTGGATAAGTGCCCCACTTAGCCCTTCTCGGATAAGTGTCATCACAGATCAAATCAACTCATTCACAGAGTAGTACGATCTGTAGAATGTCTCAGGAAGCTGTAAACATCAACACTCCCTCTCAACGAGGGAGGCATTCTTTGCCACGCCAAGTCTGTCACGGAAATACTTGAACTTCGTCTTGGTTTGGTAAGAACATCAACAACCTGCTCATCTATAGGAAGGTACTACACCAAAAATTCCTTCCTCTGCACCATGTCTCGGATGTAATGGTATTTTATCTCAATGTGGTTCAATTTGTCATGAAACAATGGATTATCATAGATCTTCACACAACTTTGGTTACCATAATGAATAATGGTGGAATCCAACACACGTTTGAATAAATCTGCAAGGATCTTGTGAAGCCACACTCCTTCACAGACTGTCATACTTATTGTCATGTACTCTGCTTCTGTTGTGCTCAAAGCCACAAAAGTTCGTTTCCTACTACACCAAGAAACCATGGAAGATCCCAAAGCGAAGCAACACCTGAAGGTTCTCTTTCTGTCCACTATGCTCCCTGCTCAATCAGAGTCAATATATTCCTGCCATATCATATCAATACTGGAAGTATATCTCATACCATGTCGAACTGTGCCTCGCAAGTATCTCAACACATGCTTCATAGCAATCCAATATGTCTATATCGGTTGACTCATAAACTGGCTAAGTCCACTCACTGCATAGCAAATATTTGGTTTAGTGTAGTTGTTGGGCTTCAAGTTTAGCATCCAAAACTCATTCAATATCTCAACTGTGTACTTCCCCTAACTCAGGAAGATCTCATCAGTTCTATGCCACACTTATAGTCCCAAGAAGTAGTGCATCATACCAAGGTCCTTCATCTTAAACTTAGTGGCCAATGCATAATTGCATTTAAAAATAAGGCTCTCTACATCGGTGAGGAACAAATCATCAATGTAGAGAACCAAAATCAGGGACTCACCATTAACAATTTTGTAGTACAGGTTGGGATCGATTTTTTTTTTGTTGAAGCCCAAAAATCATAAGGTGCCCATCAATCTTTGCATACCAAGCTCGAGGTGGTTTCTTGATTCCATACAAGGCCATCTCCAACCTGCACACATGAGACTCCTTCTCATGTATCACGAAACCATATGGCTGATCGATGCATATTTCTTCCTCAATCTCTCCATTGAGAAAGGTTGTCTTTACATCCATTTGATGTACTCTCCAACCCATGGATGTTGCAGGGGAAATAATCATCTGGATAGAGGTGTATTGAGCAACATGAGCAAATGTATCCTCATAATCTATGCCCTCCGCATGAGAGAATCCTCTAGCGACAAATCTCGTTTTGTGCCTCTCGATGCTCCCATCAAATGTGTGTTTGATCTTGTAGATCCGTTTGGAAGTCACTACAGACTTCCCTTTAGGTCTCGGAACAATATCCCACACATCATTCTTCATGATGGACTAATACTCCTCCATCATGGCATCTCTCCATACTAGATGACTAGTTGCCTCCTCATAATAGGAAGGTTTAGAATCAATGATGTGGCTTATAGCTGTGGTATAGCACGAATATCTCCAAGGTATCTTTCTCTCTCGGAAGGTACCATCTCTTTCTGTCTCTTACTCAATCTGTCTCTGACCAAGAATGAAGATTTGATATTCCTTCGAAGACTCACTGTGCCCAATAAATGTATACTGGACACCCAAATATCTTGAAGTGTCCAACCTCAAGATTAACTCTGGTGAAGGCCTCCTCAGGAGTCATGTTCCTCAAGGAATTTTGTTATGAACATACATTACAGTCATGGATGACTCTTCCCACAAAAACATAGGTAAATGTTGGTCATGAATCATTGCCTTGACTGTCTCAACAATAGATCTGTTCTTCCTCTCCGTGACCCCATTAAGTTGAGGGTTGTGAGGAACAGTGTACTCCCTCTTGATCCCTGCCTCAAACATCTCTAGGACACATCGAGGTTCCCTCATGGAACCAATATCCCCCAAGACATATCGAGGTTTCTTCGTGAAACCAATGTCTTGGTTCCTTCATCTAGTAATCCACTGATTACTTTGCAATCAACTAGTAGCATACTACTACTACCATGCCATCGATAACTCAAATCATCCGCCACATTCTTTATGACTATGATGCAATCAACCAATAGCACACAACTACTGCAATGTCGTCCAATAGTACACAACAACTTCCATAGTCTCCATGACCATCTTGTGATGTTTCTCCTCTCCCAGTAGTCTTATTCACACCTAGCCACCTCGCATGGCATAGACAAGACTACGACCATAGCCTCATTCACACCTAGCCACCTCACATGGTATAGGAAAGGATAAGATTCAAGTCTTATTTACACCTAGCCACCTCACATGGCTTAGGAAATACTTGTACCCAATTGAGCATTACTCCCTCTGTCACCTCAAATGACTAATTAGGGAAACCCTTATCCAGAGGGGTTAGTTGACTAGAGGAGAGAAAACACCACACCTCCCTCTTAATGTTGATAAGCAGCTTCAAATAACATGATCGTTTGATTTGGCACTCAATCAATACTTCAAGCTCTCCAATTTACTCTTGTTGTAGAAACAATAAGCATCAAGCCTTGCTATCCCCCATGAATTTAGAAGCATTGTGTCTCATCCAACGTCGTTGTCATTTGCATGTTGTCCACGTGAAAAACAATACAAATTGCTTAGAAATGCATATATTATCTTCAACTGAGATTTGTCTTCCTTCATGGAGATCAGTGAAACACAATTCCAAACTGAAGGAGATCCGTGAAACTATGTAGTATTGTACAACGCTATCATCCATGATCATAAACCCTGTTTGTTTTTAGGCTCTATCGCGGGTCTTCATTCTATTGTACAACGCTGGCCTCCATGATCATAAACCCTATTTGTTTTTAGACTCTATCGTAGGTCTTCATTCTATTGTACAATGCTAGCCTCCATGATTATAAACCCTGTTTCTATGAGATATGATCGATTCCTTAAAGCTGCACTGACGTATTTCAGGCATTCAGTGAGGAAGTCCACTCGAAACCAATCTGCCAAGGCCTCTTCCAGAGACGATGATTTCTTTGCATGAGGGAATCCATTCTCAAGTATTGAGACGGGAGGATTATGATAATATGTTTTCATGTATTCCAACAACTTCTGTATACCCCATGGAACAACATGCATTCTGTAAAATGAAGTCTCATTGGAAATAGGAATTCCATTTCGCTCCACTGGTTCTTCCAACAGACACACAAGGATCTGTCCAGTAACTCTTTCTCCTGGGTCATCCTTAGAGATTGGAAGACCGGCTACGCAGTATGTGTTGTAATGATTGATGCCAATTAGATCAAAATACCCCCTTAATTTTTTTTTCAGGCTGTTTCTCCGTGAATGAGGGAAAACGAGCACCAACCCTTTCCTTCATGGAAGTGGGATAGTCTCCAAAAACAAGTAGATCTACGAAGCATCCAATATGGAAACCGTGCATCCTTGGACTGCGATGAGGTCTTTAGATTCGTTTGTTAGGGGATCAAACCAGAGAGAAACGATTGTCAAACCAATAAATCCACCTTGATGTGCTTGTATCAGGAATGGCGTTCTAATTTCTCTCTAGTAAATGTCTTCAAGATCATCTAGTTCTGACATAATTTTATGGAATATAGTATCTTGTCTCCAAGAAGCAAGTTCCTTTCAGGATCCTGGGCCCTTCTGTGAGGGAGTTAGCCCAGTCCTGCTCTGATACCATGTTGGTTTTTCTTCATATGAGATATATCAATATTTGATATATTATTACAATCATGATGAGTGTTTCATATATAGGGAATATAAGGTGACCATCCATGAAAGGATGCATCCCTTGAATAATCAATAACTATTTGTTATAATCATTTATTTTTATTAATTATTATCTTTAGAGAATGCCTTCCCGATGTTGTCTAAACATCAACAAGAGGTAATAGGGAAGGCTTAAGGGATTGTGAGTAGTCAAGGGGGGTCCCCTTCCTTGGGTTGTGGAGGTCATGGGGAAGAAAATTGGGTGGATTGGGATATCTTTAGGTGTTGGAATACAATTTCCATTAGACCAAAACCCACAGACGTTAATCATCGGAGTTAGGATCCATGAGAGGGGGTTAACCCATGTTGCGAAACTAACGGGAAGCACTAAACCCAATGTCCAACAATCTCCCCCCTAACCTATGTTGGGGGAGTTTCAAATTTGAGACATATCGCTCTGATTGCATTTGTTGGACTATGATTTCTGTTAGACGAAGACCCGCATGAATTAGTCTCCCCCACAATCGTTGGAGTCAAGATCCATGAGAGGGGGTTAACCCATGTCACAAAACTCGAGGTAAGAACTGAACCTAATGTCCAACAGTAGGAATACTAGACGCCTTAGGAAGAGTTTTGACTATGAGGGACACCCTCTTTTATGGACACATAGCCCCAACTGGAGGGTGATTTGCTGCTGAGATTTGGGGTAGCGGGTCTATGTTTGAGAGGAACATCCATCCCTTGCAGTTGGTTGCATCATTTTTTATTAAATATAAGTGTTTAATCTCTGTGTTATTTTCTTGTTTATATATTAATTGTTGTGTATGAGAATTCCTGAGTTCAACATGTTTAAATATTGTTATGAGTTGTTGCTTATTTCTATTTTAGTTCTTTTACAAGTGTTGTTAGATGCATGTGTTAGGCATGCTTCACTGTAATTTCCTTTTACTTTGGTATCAGGGTAGAAAGATTTATGGTAGCACCTCAAAGGGGGTTCTGGGCACATTATAGTCTTTATTAAAGTATATTTAAGAGTATTTTTGTAGTAGTGCACCCATACTAGACATTTGGGTGATGTTATAGAGTGGTATCAGAGATATGGTTACAACACTCAGGCTATATGGGCTAGAGACAATGTGTATAGGAAGGGAAAGGGAAGATACTTCATGGCTTAATCAGTGGAAAGTAAAAGAATTTGGGTGTTAGCGAGCCTCTGGTTACAACACTCAGGCTATATGGGCTAGAGACAATGTGTATAGGAAGGGAAAGGGAAGATACTTCATGGCTTAATCAGTGGAAAGTAAAAGAATTTGGGTGCTAGCGAGCCTCAGAGAGTCCTGTACAGGCTAAGGAGCCAAAAGCCAGATTTGAATACAAAACTATGACCAGTGGAACCATGGGGGTCAACAACGTCACCATGATGTGGGACAACGTGACAATGACATGGCAGTAGCTATGTGGACTTCCATAGTAGCGGGAGGAAAACCATAGTGGCAGAACGATAGGTCTAGCAACCATATAATTTTAATCCCGTAAGGGAATCTGGACTGTCGATCTAAAAGATTGAGATATCCTATATGTCAGATCTATCAGAAGATCACTCGTGGGAGGTGAGCTACCCGAAAGTATTGCAGGTAGTAGGTTGCAGAGAAATCCAAAGGAACAACAAAATGTCATTATGACGAGAGAAATCCATGAGGACGAGCTTGCGAGCATGGGGACTGTCCATTGCATCAAGAGTTAATCATGATCGTTTGTCGGAATGCAGGTCGCGGGAAGAAGGCTCGTGGAGTCAGGCTTGCCGGATTTGGCTCATGGGGTTAGAATTGCGGGAATAGACTCTGCAAGAAAAGGCCTCAAAGCTAAGCTTGATAGGATTGTTGGCCACGAGATACAAGAAAATATTAAGACAAACTAACTTGGCATTCCGCGGAGGAGAGCCTGACTGCAGTAACTACCACACACCTTTGTATCCAAAGTGATCAAGATCCATTGGATTAAATGGATCTCAACCATTATATATGTCAGAGTCATGGAACTCTATTAAAGACAGTGTAGTTTGGGAGGCCGCAAAGATCTGGGTCATTGTTCGGCGTGTTTATAATACGTTCAATCTATCGAATGAGCATGTTGTCCCGGGAGGGCCGGAGGTGGAAGAGGATGTCATGTTAGATGACACGTCACAAAAGGGGTTATAAGTGACACATCAACATGCCATGTTAGATCCACATCAACAAAGGGCAGGGAAATAAGCGATTTCCACATGGTATTCGAGTTTAGGTGGGACTCGCAGAGGCTAATGGTAAATGTAGAGGTCGAAAGGGATCGAGGATGAATCTCGACTGTTCATCATGAGATGAGAATGAATCCTGACCATTCATTGGATATTAGCAGTTGGGAAGGCTTGTTCAACAATATTGCAGGAAGTGGTAGGTCCGGTATTGTTGTGGACTACAAAGAAAGGATTCGTGAAGAAAGTCTCACAGAGAAAGTCTCGCGGGAGAAGTCTTGCCGGGAGAAAGCTCTGCGGAGAGAGGATTTGCAGGAGGAATTTGTTTGGGATGATTTCTGAAGGAAGATTCCACTAGAGCGAGTCTGACAGTATTGTAGGTTATGGACTGTGGAAAATCCTAGAGGCAATGTCAAGAGTGCATTTTTGTTGGAGCGAGCCCGCGAAGGAGAGCTCGATAGTGTTGCAGGATGTGGATATGTGGAGAAATCAATAAATTGTTTAAGTTTTCAATTCGGTGGAAAAATCCTAATGGCACAAGCCTGATAGCCTTGCAGGTCGTGGGATTCGGGAAGGTCTTGAAAGGTGTTCATTTTTCAATCCTATGGGAATACCCCGCGAAGGAGTTTTCAACAACATTGCAAGTTGTGGGTCGTGGAGCAGGGTGGGGGGGTTGATGAGCTTTTCAATTTGTGTGTTTGGATGGGAATCACCCATGAAGGAGTTTATGATAGTGTTGTGGGTTGTAAAGCCCAAAGGCCTATGTACGACAATGGAGAGAAGGACACATCAATCGAAGGTTCCAGATGGTTCCATGTGGATTTCAATGGATAAATGATGTACTTGGGTGCATACATCAATAGGTACAGATGGAGGCCACGTAGGTCTAATGACATCAGCACAAGGAAATTCCTGAGAACTCCAAGGGGGCATAAGTTTATGCTCCTATGCATTCAAAATTTTTATTGGAACATCATAATTTTCAGAAAAATAGAAAGAGGATGTTTGAAGGCTTGATAAAGAAAATGTTGTAAAGTTTTTAAATTGTTTTAATTCAATCTAACATAATTTATTATGGCTACACATTTTGCAAAGTAAGGTTTAGACATAGCATAACAAATTCAACATGAGGACCAGATATATGGAAGATGATTAGGGGTCTTTCACCCATGAGGAGGTGACAGGGCTCCATGTCAGCATGGGGATGCACATACCGAATCAAATGGGCATATAAGCCTACTGGGGCCATTAGAACTGGTTGAAACTATGAGAAGCCTGCAGAGGGAAGTGCAGAGCTATTGAGCGGATACTGAAAGGATAATGAGAACTCGTGAAATTCATTCCATGATTATATCAAGATCCAACAAGGAATCTCACAAACCAATTTCATGTTTATCTCGATGTCCAAATCCAGCAAGGAATCTCATAAACCAATTTCATGCTTATCTTGATGTCCAGATCTCGGATGACTCTACATTTGGAATCACATCTGGATTCGGGAATAAGTAACTGGTAACCTTTTCAGGTAATTTGGATATATGGATACCCATATGAACATACATTACTGATATATTCAGATGTTGATGTCAGAACGCCAAGTCAATATCCAACTCACACACCATGCCATGAGGCTAGATCTACGTGGCACAATATTTATCTTTTGTGTTTGTTGACGTGGCACGTTGATCGAGGAAACAATTATATTCAGATCCGGGAAGCACAATCGTAGAATAGCTTGTTGTTTATCCAGATGTTCAGATCCGAGATTATCACTGTCAACCCATTAGTATCACCTTCTTCATCTCCTGTGACCTGTCGATTAAGATTTTCAATTAATTTTCCCCAACGATAATTGAATTGATTAAGATTTTCAATTAATGAATCACTGAAACAAATAGGTTTTTGTTCATAGTCAATTGGTTGATCTATTTTATTTTTCGAACTAAATCTATCACAAATACTTATACTATTTATTTATTTTTTCGTTCACAGATTTTAGATTGGATTGGATAATTGTGAAGACCAGGAGCATGAACAGAAACAAAGAATAAAGAGAGATAGATTATATTCAAGGACCAATAAAAGATAGGACATGTTCAACATTCTGGATCAAACACAACATAAATGCTTCTAATAGAAACAGAGAAGACTTATAACAATATTTTGATAAAAAATAAAATAATTGGAATATCTTCTCAATAATTTGTTTTTCCAAATTATGAAGACAGTTGTAACAATAGAGATTAAAGGAATTTGAATGAATTTGAATGAATAAGGTGAGAATAGTATAAAATGCTAACTCTTTGTCGAGGGAGAGGGTTGGTAAATTTGTAATTAGATTGTATATTTCTATTAGTTGGAATATAATTTTGAATACTTTTTACAGTTGGAAGTCCAGAACTAAAACTTGTGCATTTCTGTCAAGTTTTAGGAAAGGATTGAAGATTTCATGGCTGAAAATTTTGGTATAGTAATTGTGTATTTTTGTCAATGAGTTATTGAATTTGAAAGCTAGAATTTTATTGAGAAATTGTTGATGTGAACCTGCATCTTTCACAATGCATTTCTGTAAGTGCTGGATTTAAAGTTTGCATTTAATTAACTTGAAATTCCTTTCTCATTTTCCACAATTTCTTAGTAAAATTTATAAGATAAAGGATATATTATCCATTCTTTCAAATAATTGTTTATTTGAAGGGATTAAGATTTTGTATTTGTACTTATTAGTTACTTGATTCCATGAATTACTTCATGGATCTTGCAATTATTTTTTCTGTTGTGTCTGAAAATTTTCATAACCTTTTCCTACCTATTTAGGAATGTATTATACTTTATATTATATATATATATATATATATACAAAATTTATGTTGGGTCATATATTTTCCCTTTGAATTGATTTTTCGTCACATTTGAAGAAAACTTTTAAGGTGGAAGTCAGGCCTACATACCAGAGGACATCGCCATACCAAACAGGTTTAGGCCTAATTGGGGTCTTGATTGGGTGATGATCACCTGTTGTAGAAAGAGATATTTCCGCCTATCAACAATTGGCGCTAGAAGGAGGGTTATGTTTAGAATGGTAGGTAGAGGATCACAAATATCTAAGCCGCCCAAAACAACACCCACAACTTCTCATAAGGGACATGCCATAAGAAAATCTAAAAAAGTCTCATAATCATCATAGCACTATGAATCTATAATATTAGAACCATCTTTCCATTTACCTCAAATACAAGGCTTACCTGTGACAACATTTCAATCTAAATCTGGTGATAGAATAATAGCATTGGAATATTGGTTGTTCAGTCTTGTAGTGGCACAAGCACAATTATCACAAGTTTTTAGACAATCTCAGAGTAAGGAACTTGATCAATCTCCTTTTGAGTTTTCCATTCCACAAAAGGTAAACATTCAAACATAAACAATAGGTAAATTTGACAATTTTTCTGAAGAAGAATTAGATTCAATTTTATCTCAAGTTTCCCAAGGTAAAGATGATTTAAGTGAAGTAACTACTCCATTGCCTGGAGGTGTAGGAAAACCACCTTCTCTTCCTAAGAGTCCCACATATTCTCTACCAGGTTCTCCTGAACAATCTCCTCAACACATTCCACGACACTCTTCTAGAGTTTCACAACCACCAAGTCCAAGAAGATCTCTATCACCACCTAGTCATATGGATAGTCAACAACTAAGGAGGCCATGGATGGACCCAAGAGAAGTGGCTGTACCAGAACAACAACATTAATTAACCAAACATAAAAAGAATTATTTACCAAAATTTGATCTAGGAAACAAAGAATCATCAAAAGATCACGCAAGTAAATTCATGTTAGAAGTTAATTTGATGAAATTTGAACATGAACATGTATTTGTAGATTATTTCCTTTTACATTTGAAGGAAAATCATCAACATGGTATTTTACTCTTCCACAAGGTACGATTGAAAAATGGAATGATTTTGAAACTGCGTTTATTAAAAAAACGGGCGAAGACAAAACACCTGCTACTTTAATTTTAGAACTTGCCATGATTAAAATGAATAAAAAAAAAATTAAAGACTTTAATCAACATTTTTTAACATTAATGAAAAAGATCTCTGAAGATTCATGACCTGTTGCAAATGTCCTCACAGAATTTTACACTATAGCTCTTCCTTCAAGCATTGTTATTTTTGTGAAAAGAGCTAGTAAAAATACTTTAGTTGAAATCTTTGAGGAAACATTAACAATTGAAAATCAAATACTTAGCATTGCTAGTAAATATTCAATAGAAGAAAAAACGAATATCATTAATGTTAGAAAACCAACAACTGCTAAAACCCATGAAGAAAAAAAAGATTCTTTTGATATGGAATGCTTACAAAGAATTATTAAAAAACTTTCGAATGATATAATAGACATTAAGAAAAAATTAGGAGAAGGAACATCTTATAAGAGACATTGGAGACCAATTATTAGAAGAAATAATCCACCTCCTAAAAACATGCTACAAACCAAAATCCTTTTGCTAAAGAAATCAATCTTGATGAATTTTCTCAAGATGATTTCTGTAGGGCTCATAATGCTACTCATTCGAAAAAGAATTGTCAATCGTTTGTAAAAATGTGAAAAATGTTTGCTAGATGTGAGGAAGTGTAACACACCCAACCCCCTAAGTACCCTTTTAAGTGATGGGGTATACTTTTTTCACTTTTATTGAACCTTTTCGAATCCATTCAAAGAGTGTGCCATCATCTTTTGCTCACCAAGAGCTTTCCAACGACTATAATTTTACTTGGAACTAAGCTATAGATCAAAAGTTGTGGCGCTTTGAAGTTTATGGGCCTTTATTGGACAAAAGCTTCCTACTATCACGTAGCGCCCACGTGGACTCCACATCACCTAGGTTATTTGATGTCACACTATCATATTGTGACACATCCTCCTCTTGTGTGGATGTGGAAGTTGATATGGACTTTTTTGTGGCGCTTGCCACCTCATCCACTAGACCATCGGATTATCGGGTCTTGGAACCTCGACTAAAATTCACTTCACATAATCCCCAAAAGGCTCGGTGTGAGATATAATCCTGGACACATGGTCCTATCTGACACCATTATTTATTGTTTACTAAGATCATGACACATAATGACCAAATGTCAGATATTGGACCTTTTGGCATCTCCAATCATCGAAGCTCCCCGGTAGCCTGGGGTCCGAATGACCTTTTGACTGATGCTGACAGTGGAGATAAACTCCAAATCCAACAGTTCCAGTTCATTGCACTCATTCAAGTCTTAAGCCCATAAGGGTCCATACCGACACATAGACTCCATGTAGCATTTTCCTAACATGATGCATTATGACCCAAGTTGACTTGTCGTGACACGTGGCACTAGTTCTACTCGACACGTGGAACCCTGCGTAAATGTCGTAGCAATATAATTCACCATCTTGTCCATAATTTGCCCAACAGGGCCTTAACACCTATATTTAATTATAGTGCCACATGTGGCCACTAGGACACTAGGCACCGAACTTTCCATCTTAACCCGGTAACAAGACCCCCTGACAATCCAGGGCCGATTAACTTCCCTTGAACCAGATCGACGATGGAGATCCATCCACCACTAGATCCGATGACTAGGAACTAAGGGTGCTATCCCAAGAGTACTTGGCTTCATTTGGCCCTATATTTAATTCTTCAACCAATATCCTACTGACGTGTGGCATGAAACGCGACGTGACACATGACACACATATCTCTTGACAGGTGGCACTCATTTTCCCTGCGGAACCTTGTCCAATTCGGCCAAATTTGCGTGACACATGGCACCCTCTTAGGGTGACATGTGGCCTTGCTTCGTCATGACATGGAGTATCATCCACATCATCCGTTGGAACCTTCAACTAAAGGTGGACGATCCAAATCATTTGTGCAGTTCTTTTGACTATGACAAATCGACGGTTTGGGTCCTTCCTTGGAGCTCCTTCAACGCCGACAAGTCAACGGTCAGATATTCTCCTTAGAAATATTCTCGTCGCATCGACGGTCAAATATTCTCCTTGGGGCTTCTCCCTTAAAGTGTCTCACCACAACCCAGTCTGAAATTTCATCGTGATGGATGGTCAGGAATGCCCCTCGGAGCTCCTCCATCCTCAACCGATCAATGGTAAGCTCCCCCCCTTGAAGTTCTTCCCTCAGAGTGTAACTCCATGATGTACTCCGAATAACCCGTCGCGATGGACGGCCGGGATCTCCTCTCGAGAGATCTAACAGTCAGGATTTGGGGACGAGAGCCTATAGTTTCCCTACTCCCTTCTCGTATGACCCTCAAATTAGGGCCACTATGAGGACAACACTTATCAACCCCAATCCATGTGGGATTTCATGTCGGTGAGACACTTGGCACTCACATAGGGTCCCCACCATCTCCTCGTCAACTTGAGATTGCGACACGTGGCATGGACATAGATAAACATGTGGGCCTCCACATGGTATTGACATCATCCCCCATTGTTAAAATAACCAAGGGGAAGGGTGGGGTCTGCGACAAATCAATGGATATCATTAGTCATGGATCCCCTCCGATCAACAACCAAGATTAAGCCTTGGGGTACCCCCATTGGGGTCAAGCCTTTCCAACATCCATGACCACTCCAAACGGCCTCCTCCGATGGATGAATGATATTTCTCCATCTCGTGGATCTGACGGCTCAGGTTTGATGACACCTAACTTATGTTGCGATCCAACAAGGATTCTCCCTTGATCCTTTCTCTAATCACAATTTGGCATGTAACCTCTCTAGACGTAGTGGCGATCCTAATCATCAAGGTACATCATGATGACGTAACCTATTCTCCAGGTCTCATTCAAACGAGATTCACCAAGATCTATGGTGGGGATTCATCATAGCCTCACCTCGATGGACAACCTAGATCTCCTCTCAGGCTTCCAAGGTCATATCACCATTGATCTAAGGCTCCATGATCTTCCATGATCACTCTCCGATAGATCAACAACCCTTGTTGATTTCAGAGCACACTTTCCGTGGCTTTGTGCTCAATACCGATGGAGGGTCAGCATTTATCCACTCCACCCGATCAACGACTAAGATTGCATTTTAACCTTGTTCCAATAAAGGGTTCATATTTATTCACCATGCCAAATCCATGGCCACGATTCTCCTGAAGCAAATTAGGGATTTTCCACTAACTTAACAGTCCAAGTCTAACCTTATCCATTTGCATGAACGTATTTCTTTGAGTCCTTAACAAGTCTTACCAACCCTCAAGGGTGCTTGCACTTGGCCAAGTCACTCCATGGTTTTCTTAGGGCTACTTCGTATTACCCTATTTTCTGAAAGACTTGTTAGGTTCATGCTGTTAACTCTCAAAAATGCACCGGCATTTTTGAAGGAAAGATGCCTAATCTTGTAGGGAAAATTTTTCCAGCTTCCCTAGCTCCAAATCCAAATCTGATTGCATCATTGGAAAGCTTATGATCTGTAGTTAAAAATCGACTATTTGAACGTGTAAAACAGACATTCCACGGCTGAGAAAATTGATTTTTACCAAAGGCATTTTTTGCTGGAAATTCTGACTTTCGGTGGTTTAGGCCAACAAGACGACTGTTCATTAACCACTGAAAGCTGCGCTTTCGGTGGTAAATTCACACAGAATCTTTCCAGTTAACCACCGAAAGCCTGTATGTCCAGAATTGAACGAGTTTTTGCACAGATCAATGATTTTTGAATCCAAATGGTTTGAATTCGATTCTAATGGATAAATGGTGAATTATAAAGTCAGTTTTGAATGCTATTTGTGTGGGTTAAGATCATAAGAGGTTATTCAAATAAATTTGGTGTCTTTTTCAAAGGCAAAAATATAGGATTTTTGGTCAACTCAGCAAATTCGAATTCTATCTTTTGGAAGAGTCATAAACAACCTTGGGAGGCTTATCTGCACTACATCAAGACTTGATCTTCTCCTATTTTGATTTGATTTTCCATTTTTAGAATTCCAGATCCATTTTTATAGGATCTCATCATACACTTGTTGGTTTGACTATTTTTGGCAAATCTGATCCATTTTTCAAGGATCTAGATTTGATCTTGTAAGGCTATAAAGCCAAAGACATTTGGGGAACAAGAGGTTCGATTTTGGATAGAGTAATTGGCTATTGTACTCAGACCTTTTTATGTTAATACAGATCACAGGTTCCTTTCAATTTTGATTGTCAGCTTTCCATCTTTTCTTCTACATTATTATCTGCGCTGTCAAGCTTTGAATGGTTGTCATCCCATTGTTTAGCTCATAGCCTGATAATAAGTCTCTTGATTGTTTCTTAGACCCTACATTGTACTGGTTTAGATACAATCTTTTCTCCGCCCACTTTAAAAGTTATCTGTTGATTAATCAATCTTTGAGAGCACTGTCTATTTGTTTATCATTTTCACGTTTGAATGCCATAAGCTGTATTGAGTTATCCCATTGATCCACCTTTACAAAATACAAAAATATTCATTTCTTAAGTTACCAAACACCTTTGGTCTGCAACCACAAAGGGTTTCTTGGAATGATAACACATGCGTCCAACCACCGTGACGCACAAGAAAATTCACAAGGGTACATATATACGCATATGCAAGAGGATTACAACGATACACACAGTGATTAGGGATGTCTCTCCCCTCAGGTTAGTACAAAGACTTAGGATTATACACATGCATGAAAATCATAAATATTTTTATCCTTTCCCTTTTTACCAGACACACAACCCTCCTCACAGACATATACTTGTAAATAGATTTTCATAAGCCATGAATTACTTGCAAGAAGAAATGTAAAAATCTTCGTGCAAATACATATTGTATGCAATTACAGAGTGTCTCAAGAATACACAATTTGATTTACATACTGAGTAGTTACGTCTAAATGTCATACTATTCATTTAGCCACACACATATTTATATAATTACATAGAGATAGACAAGATACTTATCTACATGAATTGAAATATGTTGGCTACAGTTGTAGGGAGAACCACTATCCACACAATCGTAGGAAAGGTTGAGATAAACTCTTCTACAACTAGCCACCCCCGAGCCAGGGTACGATGTCATAAGAGGAGCTCTGCAAGATTTTTCCCATGGAGTCTTTCTGCACCTTCTCTTTCTTATTTTCGTGTCCCCAATTCCTCTCTGCCTTTTTGCATCCATGTCTTCCCCCATTTTTCTCATCCCTGCACCCACTTTTCCTAACCTTCTTCCCCCCAAGAATTTGTGGATCATGCTAGAATATTCCTAAAGGTACTTTCCCATCCTTTCTTAACTCCTCCAAGAAATGTTCCAACTACTCTCTTGACTAATAGTTAGTTTCCAGGGATGAGGATAGATCAAGTCTGTATCATTGTAAATTAAGTAAAGTATTGCCTGAAATATTCATTCAAATCAATGATGGCCTCCCTTTTTCCCACTCCTCTCATGGAATCGTAATCTGTGAAGGCCATCCCTTCAGTAGTAGCTCAACATTCTCTATTTTATTAAAACCACACACACACACACACACACACACACATATATATATTAAATTTTTTCCTCAAGGTCCATTGTCTATCCTTGATCACCAACATCTTTGCTTATTGTTTTTACATAATAACACTTATAATTACATATTGGGGGAAACGAGAGTGTTACAATTCCCTCCCCCTTAAAGGAACACTTCCCTCATTTTTCTATTTAACATGAGAATTCTATATACAATAGTGAACAAAAAAGGGTATGCATGTTTCATGGCATCCTCCATTTCTCAAGTTGCTTCATCGATACCAAAGTGTTTCCATTTCACCTTGACGTGTGAAATAGTTTTATTCTTGAGAGGGATCTCTCTCCTGCTTAGGGTACACTCCAAATATGGTTGCAAATATCCCTTTGGATCTACCTATATCACAAACCAGTCAATTATGTGAGCAACATCATGTATATATCTCTTTAATAAGGAAACATGGATTTGCCTTCACTATGGGAGGTAAGGCCAGTTTATAGGCTACAGGTCCCACTCTATCCATAATTTCAAAAGGACGACAAAATATGGGTTCCAACTTAGCACATCCTCCCATTCTTGAAGATCTTCTCATTGGTTTGATTAAGATATACACATAATCTCCTATCTTTAATTCTTTATGACTTCTTTTGTTATCTGTATAACACTTCTGCTTGTATTGGGCCGTTTTCAGATTTTTCCTTATTTGGGTCATTTTTTGTTCTAGTTCCATTAACATTTCAGGTCCAAGGGTAACTCTTTCCACTGGATTATTCCAACTGATTGGGATATTGCATTTTCTTCTATAGAGGGTCTCAAAAGGGCTCATTTTCAAGGATTCTTGGTATCCATTATTGTAGGCAAATTCTACCAGGGGTAGATACTCTTCCCATATCTTGGGCTGATGTAGTACATGCATCCTTAAAATTTCTTCCAACACCCGGTTCACCCTCTCTGTTTGTCCATCATTTTGAGGGTGGTAGGTTGTACTAAACAAAAGTTTAGTTCCACAATTAGTGAATAAATACTTCCAAAATTCCGAGGTGAATTTTTCATCTCTATCATATATAATTTCCTTGGGCATCCTATGCAGTCTAAATATTTCTTTCATGAAGACGTTGGCAATATCTATTTCCTTTCAAGTGGAATTCAATGGAATGAAGTGGGCAGCCTTGCTCAATTTTCCCACAACTACCATGATGGCATGATGAAGTCCATGGAAATGGTTTCCCATTTCCATTATGGGATAGGCAGGGGATGCAACAACCTTATTGGGTGTGGTGTTCTACCTTAACCTGTTGGCACTCTAGAGATTTATCCAAATAATTAGTTGTATCCTTTTTCATCCTTGGCCAATAAAACCGTTTCCTAATGGTTGTAATCATATTCTGATAACTATGGTGACCAACATATGGTCTTTTGTGCAGTTCATCCAATATGAACCTCTTCAAGTTGTCACAAGTTGGAATATGCAACCCTCCTTTGTATGTTAGTAGGCCATCACTTGTCGTCTTATAACCTTCATACTTCAACCGCGTGGGCTCTTTCTCTAAGTGTGTTTTTGTTGTTTTGAAGAAATCATCTACCTCCTGTGCAATTTTAACTCTTTCTTTGAGGTCTGTTTCACAAGTACTCATGGATTCTAAATGAATTACCTTCATACTTCTACTGATGGAATCAACTGTTGATACTGAGAGGGGGGTGAATTAGTATCAAGTACAATTTAAAACATTTTTCAACTTATACTTAAACCATTCAATTATATCCAATGATCAATGAACAATAGTATAAGAGTTACACCAATACACCACAATATACCATGCACAATATATGAGAAATAATCAATACTTTTTGTTCAAGGGAAGTAATGACTTCCAAAGGTAGCTACAGCTTCCAAAATGTAAAGGGAGGGATAAACCTCCAATAGGAAGATACAATCCTCCAATATCAAGAGAGATCTGAACTCTTTATCCTTGCCCCTTCCTTCCACCCAAGAATATATGAGAGATAATGAAACTTTATTCAATTCTGGTCTGTTCAGAAGACCCGACTTGTACAGCATGCCCCGCGCTCAATATTTAACATCTGATTCTGAATCTCGCACACAAGAA
>ML778911.1:1468371-1516685 GCA_009831015.1 Picea engelmannii | reverse complement strand
ATGTCGGGAACATATCGTGACCGTCGGATTTCCTAACTACAAATGCATACTAATGCATACTAAAGAAACACACTTTTACCTAACGACATATTAGACCAAGTAGATCTTAACTAACTCCTAAGTGTCTAAATATCCTAACAGTCGTCCCACCAGATAGAGTCCTTTCCATTCAAATTGAATATAGCTATTCAGGATTTCAAGTTCGTAGAGTAGTTATGAACTCTAAAATACTTCTTTAGGACCAATATCTAAGATTCTGCTTCTTCCCATTTTTTGATTTCCCCATCAAAATTAGGTGGCTTGGATTTCTTAAATTCCTTGAGTTCCCTTCCCTTGGAGTATTTCCTCTTATTCCCTCTCCTCTGGGAATGGGAACTGGCCTCGCTGCTGGAAAATTCCTTGGATCTTTCTACTCCTTCACTAAAGGATTCCTTAGATGAATGTTTGGTTTTGAATGCTTCTTGGCTCCATGATGATCCTTCTTGGGAAGGTTACTTCTCGCATTGCTTATCTCAGGTCTGTGCCTTTTCATCTCAGGAAGACTCTAGGTTTTCTCAGGATGGTGTTTGTCCATGTTACTGGTGGCTGGCCCATGTTGCAACTGCCTTTGTATGTCTGAAAGAATTTATAGTACGATCGCATTTATCTCAGTTTTTTTTTCTTGCTCCTTCATTAACCTATCATTGTTATCCTTAAATATTTGCAACTCAACCCTGATAATCCTCACAGTCTCAACCAAATTTGGAGGGGTTTCTACCACTCTCCTTTCATCATATTCTTCCTCTTTATTATGGTAAATCTCTCCCCATTCATGGTGGGTCACCATCCCTTTTCTTATAGCTTGTCTGGGAAGTATCTGACTGGTTAAGTATCGAGGATCACTAGTTCTCGGTTAGTTGACTTGTCCATTAACTTAAAACAACATGGTAAATTTGTAAACTGATACTTTTCTTTAGCAATTTAGTATTTAACAGTATCATACAGTCCCCACTTAGTCGTGTAAAAGAAGCATATAATTTTGTTCCTTTATCGAGTAAGAAGGTTTTTAATAAACCCCCTTGATTAATATTTGTTGGATTATTATCAGTCTCGAGATTCCAGGGTTAATTATTGCATATTGAAATCCGCTGGACATCCATGCACTGGGTAAAATTGATACTCAAGAACCATAGGATCATACAGTTTGTCAATATCCATCATTGGTCGGGGTCTTCATGGTCAAAATTCAGATGGGTGATATTTCTAATCATGATAATTTATTACGGTCAGATCAACAATCCACATCATTATACATCGTGAAAGTGGTCATGACTTACACTAGAGGTTCGACGGTTCCAATGGGAAGTGCACACATAAATCATGCACAAGTTAACTAAAGTTATTCCATGTTGGTGTTTTTTGGAGTATCCACTAAGGAACACGTGGTGGTCATTAAGGCCATAGATGAACTCTTATGGGTGGTGTTATTATCGTCCCTTGACCTCCTCCTATACCATGAAGAAATTACCTCTTGGTCAACACATGCTAACATGCTCAAAGGCCTAAGTATTCAGTCACATGACTGGGCATTAATAGGTCCTTATGAATAGGGTAGTGTAGTACATCCTCCTATTTAAAAATTTTCTAATAACATTTATTCAACTCCTTCGTGATCCCAAGCCAAGCAAGTGTATTTGCATGCTCTGATACCACTTTGTAACACATCCAACCCCCTAAGTACCCTTTTAAAGGATGGGGTATAATTTTTATTGCTTTTCCTGAACCTTTTCGAATCCCTTCAAAGAGAGCGCCATCATATTCTGCTCACCGAGAGATTTCCAACAACTATGAGTTTTCTTGAAATTGAGCTCTAGATCAAAAGTTATGGCCCTTTGAAGTTTCTGGGCCTTTATTGGCTAAAATCTTCCTACTACCACATGGCACCCACGTGGACTCCACATCCCTTGGGTTATGTGACGTTGCACTACCTTATTTGACACATCATCCTCTTGCATGGATGTGGCAGCTGATATGGAATTTTTTGTGGCGCTTGCCACCTCATCCACCAGACCCTCGGATTATTGGGTCCCGAAACCCCGGCTAAACTTCACTTCACATAATACCAAAAAGGCCTGGTGTGAGATAGAATCCCAAACATGTGGTCCTATCACATGCCATTATTTTTTGTTTACTGAGATCATGACATGTAACCACCAGACATCTGATATCAAACCTTTTGGCATCTCCAGTCATCGAAGCTTCCTGGTAGCTCGAGGTTTGAATGACCTTTTGACTGATGTTGACGGTGGAGATCAACTCCAAATATGATGGTTCTAGCTCATTCAGGTCTTAAGCCCACAGGGGCCCATATTGACACATAGACTCCACGTAGCATGCTCCTAACACGACACATTATGACCCAAGTTGACTCATTGTGACACATGGCACTAGTTATACTTGGCATGTGGAACCCCATGTAAATGTCATAGAAATATACGTCATCGTCCAGTCCATGATTCACCGAACAAGGCATCAACACCTATATTTACATGACATATGTGGCCACTAGGACATTGGGCACCATACTTCCCATCTTAACCTGATAACAAGAATCTTGAAAATCTAGGGCCGATTGAATTCCCTTAACCTAGATCGACGATGGATATCTATTCGCCATTAGATCCAATGACCAGGGACTAAAGGCATTATCCCAAGAGTACTAGCCTTCAATTGGGCCTACGTCTAACTCGTCAATAAATATCTTACTGACATGTGGCATGACACATGACATGACACATGGCACACGTACCGCTTGACACATGGTGCTCATTTTCCCAACAGACCCTTGTCCAATTCGACCAAATCAACATGAAACGTGGCACCCTCATAGGGTGACACATGGACTTCCTTTGTCATGATATAGGGTATCATCCACGTCATCTGCTAGAACCTTCAACTAAAGGTGGATGGTCCATATCATTTGTGCAGTTCCTCTGACTATGGAAGATCGATGGTATGGGTCCTTCCTCAGAGCTCCTTCAAATCTGATAGATCAATGGTCAGATCTACTCCTCTAAAATATTCATGTTGCACTGACAATCAAATATTCTCCTCGAGGCTTCTCCCTCAAAGTGTCTCACCATGACCCAGTCCGAAGGTTCATTACGATGGACAATCAGGATCTCCCCTCAGAGCTACTCCATCCTCTATTGATCGATGGTTAGCTCTCCCCCTCGGAGTGTAACTTCGTGATGTACTCTGAATAACTCATCGCGATGAACAATCGGGATCTCTTCTCAAGAGATCTAATGGTCGAGATCTAGGGACGAGAGGCTATGGTTTCCCTGCCCCCTTCTTGTACAACCCTCAAATTAGGGATACTATAAGGATCACACTTGTCAACCCCAATCCACATGGGATGTCATGTCGGTGAGACACGTTGCACTCACATAAGGTCTCCACCATCTCCTTGTCGAACCGAGATTGCGACGCATGACATGGCCATATATCAACGCGTGGCCCTCCATGTGGTCTTGACTTCATCCCTCACTGTTAAACTCACCAAGGGGAAGGGTGGGGTCTACGACAAATCAACGACTATCATTAGTCAGGGTTCTCCTCCAATCAATGACCAGGATTAAACCTCGGGGTACCCCCATTAGGCTCAAGCCTTTCCATTATCCATGACCAATATAAATGGCCTCCTCCGATTGATGATTGATATTTCTCCATCTTGCAGATCTAATGGCTCAAGTTTGATGACACCTGACTTATGTTGTGATCCGGCAGGGACTCTCCCTTGGTCCTTTCTCCAATCACAAGTTGGCATGTAACCTCTCTGGACGTGGTGGAAATCCTATTCAATAAGGTACGTCATGATGATGTCACCTATTCTTTGGGTCTCGTTCAAACAAGATTAACCAATATCTACAGGGGGGGGGGATTCATTGTAGCCTCACCTCGATGGACGACCTAGATCACCCCTCAAGCTTCCAAAGTCATTTCAACCAATAGGGATCTGAATGTATTAATCACCACTTATCTGATAGTCCATGATCGTCCATGATCACTCTTCGATAGATCAACGAACCTGGTTGATTTCAGAGCACATATTCCAAGACTTCATGCTCAAGACTGATGGAGGGATAATATCTCTCTTCTCCTCCTCATCAACAACTCAGATTTCATATTGAAATTGTCCCGATAAAGGGTTCTTGTTTATTCACCGTGCCAAATCCACAACCACGATTCTCCTAAAGAGAATTAGGGATTTTCCACTGACTTAACAATCCAAGCCCAGACGTAGCTATTTTCACGAACAACTTTCTTTGATTCCTTCACAATTCTTATTGAGCCTCAAGGGTGCTTGCACTTGGCCAAGGAACTCCATGATTTTCTTAGGTCTTCTTCGTATTACCCTATTTTATGAAATACTTGTTAGGCTTGGGCGTCCCAATACCGCGATGCACATGAACATACACAAGGGTATAATATATATATATATATATATATATATANACAACGATACACACAATGAGTAGGGATGTCTCTCCCCTTAGGTTAGTACAAAGACTTAGGATTATACACATGCATGAAAATCATAAATATTTGTATCCTTTCCCTATTTACTACACACACAACCCTCCTCGCAGACATATAATTGTAAATATATTTGCATAAGACATGAACTACTTGCAAGCATAAACGTAAAAATCTTCGTGCAAATACATATTGTGCACAATTACATAGTGTCTCCAAAATACACAATTTTATTTACAAACTGAGTAGTTACTTTTAAATGTCATACTGTTCATTTAGCCATGCACATATTTATATCAATACATAGAGATATACAAGATACTTATCTACAAGAATTGAAATATGTTGGCTACAACTGTAGGGAGAAACTCTCTCCACCCAACCATAGGAAAGGTTGTGCTAACCTATGCTACAACCAACCACCCTTGAGCCAAGGTACGGTGTCACAAGAGGATGTCTGCAAGATTTTTCCCAAGGAGTCTTTATGCACCTTCTCTTTCTTGTTTTATTGTCTCCAATTACTCTATTCCTTTTTCAATTTGTGTCTTCCTCCCTTTTTCTCATCCCTGTGCCCCCTTTTCCTAACCTTCTTCCCCCCAGAACTTTATGGATCATGCCAGAATATTCTTGAAGTTACTTTCCCATCCTTTCTTAACTCCTCCAAGAACTGTTCCAACTACTGTCTTGACTGATAGTCAGTTTCCAACGCCGAGGAATGTTCAGGTCTGTATCATTTTAAATTAAGTAGGGTATTTCCTAGCAGATTCATTCAAATCAGTGATGGCCTCCCTCTTACCCACTCCTCTCATTACATCGTAACCTATGAATTCCATCCCTTCAATAGTATCTCAACATTCTCTATTTTATTAAAACCAAACTTGTTTATATATATTACAAAATTTATCAAGGTCCATTGTTTATCCTTGATCACCAACATGTCTGATTATTGTTTTTCTATAATAAAACTTATAATTATATACTGGGGGAAACATGGGTGTTACAGGAAGGAGAAGTAAATTAGTCAACTAAAGAGGAACATGAAGAATACGAGAATTATAAACTGTCAATTAATATTACTTGGGATATTTCCATAGGATTCATTGAAGAATATGAAGATGAGCTAGAGAAAGTTTGCATTGTTCAAACAAGAAGCAAAGTTCCTCCCTCATCTACCTCAGGATCCTCTTCTAATTTTTATCATGTGCGTAAAACTTAGATTTCTGATAATAAATGAATTCCAATTTAGGTAAATACATTGTAATTAGTGATGATCTAGAATATGATCCGGTAGTTGACATGAAGAAAACAAGAGAAAATTTTCATTCTTTGAATTATCTAAATTAACACAACATAGGAACAAGTTGTTGCAAGCACTTGACAATAGTTCTGAAAACAACAATTCTTTTGCCGTGGAAAAAAATAAAGGTAAATCTGCTCAAGTTTCTATGAATGTCGCATTGATTTTTTTCTGGTGAAAAGAAAAACGTTATATTCAACAAAAATGAATATACAAATTTATTCCCTTTTTAAAGGAATTCCTTTTTTATACACTTCTTCCCTTTTCAAATCTCATACATATCAAAAAAAACCAAAAAAACAATATTTCCCTCTACTACCTTTAACCTTTCACTACAATGATCATATATCAAGAATTACATTTAATCCCCTGAATCATAGATTTATAGAAAAAAATACATCTCGTCACATAGATGCCCACCAAATAATTTTTGGAAGATAAAAGATCCATCATCAAGGGAAAAATCATCTTTAGATTGGAGATCTATTTGACAATCAATTCTCTATAGATATGTCTACATGAAGACCACTCGAGCTCATCAAGAAGGGATTAGATCTGCCACAACAGGGACTGAATACACATGACCTAAACCTGTAAATTTTTATTTACCCACTTGACCACCACCTTTGAATATCTCATAATATGAACCTTTCTCAACTATAAGGAATTTACTAAATGCAACAGAGCCCATAAAGCCATGAATTCCACCTTCATGTTGGTTCCATTCCCATGAGCATAATGGATTTCAAAGAAGTGCTTGCTCAAGATGAACAACATTGCCCCCACTTCGCATCTCAGAGGATGAACTTGGTTTGCTCCATCGAAAAAACCCTAGGGCACACCCTCTTGAATCTATGGCATGCTAGGCTTCCTAATGTTTTCCTTTTTTGTCTCGCATTTGAACTCACCAACAAGTTTAATAACTAGACCTGCTACCACCTTAGAGGTAAAAAACCTGTCTTGAAAGATACTCATGTTTCTTGCTCACCATATTAAATACACAAACATGCATGGCAAAGATGAGAAGTCTATGACCACTACTTCATTCTTCCAGGAAGAGAACCAATCTTCCATTCATTCCCCTTGAATGATAGAAGAAATTTTGAAACTATCTTAGACCACTTGCCATACCTATTGTGCAAAAGGAAAATTATGGAACAATTGTATCGATGACTCCACTTCATATATGCACAAAGAACATCTATTCATACCAATCCATCCTCTTTTCAAACCATAGTCCCATGTTAATAATTTTTCTCCGAGGCCATCCATAACACAATTTTCATTTTGATTGGAACATGCACCTTCCACCGTGATTCACACCACCACTTTCTCATGCCTTCAAAATCATCTTCTGCAATAACTAAATATCCTAATTTTACTATGTAAGAGCTTGATCTAGCGTTATTTGACCAACAAATCGAATATTCATCCTCCTCACTCAGACACATAAAATTGGATCTTAGGATACATGTAAAATTGTTCCACTCTTCCATCATAACGTCTTCAAGGCCCAACTCATCTACCGATTTCCATACAGATCAACTTGTAGCATCCACACCTTGGGAAACAACATCCCACATGTAGAAAATTCCCGATTTATTAAGTTTTTCAACCAACTCCTCTAACAGTTTATAGGAATCATCTGATCCTTCCCACAGATCTTCACCTATTCTGATTTCCTCCCGTCTCCAACTTTCCACACCGTCCAATCACTTATTAATGGAAAATAATCAACCACTTTTTTCCATCTGATCGAGCTACTTGACACTTATTTCCTAGGCATTCTAAACCATTCTTCAAAAGTCTTCCCTGCCAAATATTTTTAAATCATAAATCTTCCCCAAAACCTCTGTTTGTGAATGAGCATCCATAAGGTTTTTTCTATCAACGCCTGCCCAAATCATATAAGGTTTTTTATCTCCCAACCTCCCAAATCCTTTGGCATTGATAATATCAACCAACTAACGAGGGAGATTCCTTCTTCCCTTACCACAAAAACAGGAAGAAATATTTTCTGATTTTTAATAGAATACCTTTGGGGATTTTTTCAATCATGGCCCAGTATACTAGGATGCTACACATAACTGATTTTATTAGGAGCAACCACCCACCTCTCGAAATCCATCTGTTTACCCACAAATCAATTCGAGCTTGGATTTTTTTTTTTATATAACCACAACCAATCCTCATACACATATGCATTTGACTTTAATTCAAATCCTAGTTATTTTAAACCATCATCCATATATGATATTTCAAAGGGGAGCATTATAGATAAAGAGGCCAGAGTCTCCTCCTCCAATGAATTAACTCTCAAAGAATACTTTGTCATATTTATTTCCATTCTTGTAGATGATAAAAACAAAGCCAATATATCTTTCATGATTTGAAATTCCTGTCAAGGACCTGAACCAAAAAGAATTACATCATCAATGAAAAGTATATGATATCAGATTTCATACTTAGAAATTTTTATTTCTTTGAGAATCCCACTTGTCTTAGCATTTAATATGAGCTTTCTTAATCCTTCCACCACATTAATGAACATAAACGACGACAAGGGACAACCCTGGTGAATGCCTCTTGATGGGTGAAAGAAATGAGAGGGTGAACCATTAATAAGAATTACGAAAGAGGTTGACTCAATACAACCCATTATCCAATTTACCATCTCCATATTCATAACCATTTGAATTAAGGATAATCTTTGGAATCCCCGACTAAATTTATCATAGGATTTGGACATGTCTAGTTTTAGGACAATTGAAGGGATCTTTCGAGTCTTTACCAAGAATAAATCTTCTTGATATAGAGAGACTGCATCATGAATTTGTCTTTTGAATAGAAAACCAAGTTGTTCCTCTAAGATAATGTTGTCGAGAATGGGTTTTAGACTATTTGCGATGATCTTAGAAATAATCTTGTAAATTAGATCACAACAAGAAATTGGGGCAAAGTCTTGAAAAGAGGTGACTGAATTTTTTTCTTCAAGATAAGGGATAGAAAAGTATTATTAAAATAAGTTAAGAATTTACTGGATTGTTGAGATTCTTTAACCACTTTGAAAAGATCCTCCTTTATGAATTCATAAAATCCCCAAAAAATTCAACAGTAAGGTCGTCCGGAATTAGAATTTTACTTTTTTGGAAATCCAAAAGGGTTGAGTGGATTTCACTTTCATATATATCTATTTTCAAAGACTTGTTCATTTCTCCCATAATTGATTGAGGGAAAAGTTCAACCACTTTTAAAATCTCAACAATGGGGCACCCTTCCCTTTCCTTAAAAAGACTACAAAAATAATATTTACCTGCAACTGCAATGTCTTTGTGAGAGGATAGAGTATCCCCCTCCTAATTTTCTATTTTTACAAGTGAGTTTAGATTCTTGTGATGTTGCGCATACCTGTGAAAATATTTTGTGTTATTCTCTCCTTCCTTTAGCCAGATAGCTCGACTTTTAAGACACCATTTTGCTTCTTCCATTGATAGCAAATCCTTCATTTTCTTCAATAATTCAGATAATGAGTCTTCTTCTTCCGACGATAGGGACCCTACCCTCCTATCCATCAACAAAGTCTCCAGCCTTGCCTCAATTTCCTTCAAGGCCCAGGGATATTTTTCATTAAAAGATCGCACCCAAGATTTGGAGACAACACAAATTTTTTCAAGGTTTCGCACAAACTATGACATAAATGAGTTCCCTCTCTCTACTTCCAAAAGCAACCAAGAATACTTTATTAACTTTCTAAAATCCTCCTCCACAACTAGTTCTCATTGAATTTCATAGGGGTTGGAGGATTTTTTCCCCTCTTTACGACATTCAAAAGAATTTGCATATGGTCTGATAATCTCCCTACTGAAAGTCACCTAAGAAGAAAAAGACCAAGGATTTAAAATTAAGTCCTAAAAAATAAGGAATCTATCCAAATGTTTTTCCACCAACTTATCCCCTTTGCACCCATTCTTCCAGGTATGCGATAAATTTGGTGGTTCCACATTAACCAAATGATTATCAGAAATATAGTGAGAAAAAAAACCTTCCTAGGAATCCTTACGGGGATGACCACCCCATAATTCCAAAAGTGACAAGGTTAAATTTAAATCTACCCCTAGAATGACACTCAGATCTTGTAGAAATCTTGAAGAGATCAATCCCTCCCAAAAAGGGATTATGTCTACATATGGACCATAAACATTGACCAACCTGAAAAACAAGTTTAATCTTTGATATTATAACTTAACCATAATTCAAAAAGGGATCTTACTAAAGTTAAAAGACTTTAATTGCACACTCAAGTCCATAAGAAACCCCTCGATAAGCTTATTGAATATAATGAACAAAATGACCAATCCTTTAACCAAGCTCGAACAACCTCTTCGACTTTTTCCCCATAACACATAGTTTCTTGAATAAAGGAAATCCGACCTATGCAACTACACAAGCCTTTTGAGGGACAATAATTTGTGGGCACTCCCAACCCCACGAGCGTTGTATGAGAGAAAAATAATTGGGAAAAATTTGACTATTCCATCCCCACTCTAAGGTACGACACTATGGTCAATTGTTTTCCAGTCTTGATCTCTTTCTTCACTTGGATTTGAGCCAAAAATAACCACGATTTTCTTCCCACCTACCCCCTCGGGGTTTTTTCAAAGGCCAAACCACCCCCACAATCACCTAAATACCCAATTTTGACCTTATATATGAGAATGTATTCATATTTCAAGGAAGGCTTTGACAAAGAACTAACATTCGAGTCATCATAGGGGGCGATGGACAACACCTGACATGGAGCCTCTCGAGAGGATCCATCTTCTCTAGATGGAAAGTCATGGGAACCCACAATGTCCAAAGAAATAGGAGGATCCATGATCTATATGGATGTTGATGGCCTCCCACCTATTCCAACTGGCTCATTTTGGCAGTTTTCCAGTTTGGTAGTTGTTTCCCTAGTTTTCAGGTCCCTGATTTGCAAGGTTGTTTTGAGGCCCTACACAACATTTTTTAGGGCTCGCCACATTCAGAATGACTATTAATAAATAGTAGTTAGAAAACATAAAAAAAATTTATTCCTTGAATAGACCTTTCCAACGGGATATCGTGCCCTAAAACGAAGATCGTATGCAAAAGTTACGACCCCGGGAAGTTGATGTACTAACTTACCCAAACGGGGCCCACATGACTTTTGGTGCTTCATCTTCTAGGGTTATTTTTTTTGGGATGTATAGGGTTTTTTCATTCCTGTTTATTCTAAAAAGGCCTTCAGAGCCTCATTATAATCATATTCTTGCAAATGAGCGCAACCGTCACTTCTCTTCTCAGAGATAAGCCGCCACCATTCTAGCAAGTTTGTTTCTGCTGCATTTTACAGTTTCAGCTTATTTCATTATTTAATAGAAACCAATTTTATTGTATATCTGTTATTTTGTGTTAAATATATTTTGATAATAATCTGTATTCATTTCATTCTGCAAATATATTTCGGATCAGTGGTATCAGAGCGATATGCTCGTTGTCGTTCTTAATGCATGTCCCCAACGAGTTTAGGGTACAAAGAATTGGGTCTCGAGCTTGTTTCTCTTGAGGACAAAAGCTATTGCATTTCCAAACAACCTCTCATAGTAGAAGAAAATAAAGATGAAGGGACATGATATCCCTTCAAAATGTTTCTCTAGGAATCCCTCACGCAATAGAGGAACGAGATGATGGATAGTTTTTCACAAATCCTTCGGCGGCTATGAACAAGCGACACATATTCCTCAAATGGAGGTGCTGCCCCCTTCAAGGAACAAATAAACTTCAATATTCCTATATTTGAAGGCCAGATAGACGCAGATGCGGTAGAAAAATGGTTAAATCTACTAGAAGGGTATTTCTCTGTCCATAACTTCTCGAATAGAGAAAAGATTACGTTTGCGCTCCTCAAAGTTATCCCCCATGTCAAATATTGGTGGGAAACTTTATGTGAGCAAAAGGAAACAGAGGAACCCTCATTATTTACAGTCATAGTCACCTGGGAGTCCTTTAGGGATGCTATTAAGGAATAATACTACCCTGTTGGAAGTTATGATTACCTATACACAAAATGGACCACGTTGTGGTAGGAAAGAGACCAAGCAGTGCCCACGTTCACAAATATCTTCCATACCTTGTGCACCAAGTTGGGTATCAAATATTTTGAGTGAAATCTAGTGCTCAAATATTGCGGCGGTCTGCATAGATACATCCAGGCCAAAATGGATTTTCTGGACATCTCATCCTTGGGCGTAGCCTACCGATATGCCATCAAAATCAGGAAGAAGCTCAAACAAAAGAGGCGGAAATTTGGGCCTGGGAACTCCTCACAACAAAAGCCAGGAAAGGAAAACCCAACCCACATAACAAAGGATAGAGAAAAGATGGACAACCTCAGGACAACCAGTCCAGGCCGAAAGAAAAGAAGGACACCAAAAAGACAAAGAAAGATACTGGGAAGTGGTGTGACTTCCATAAGAGCCCCTGGCATAACACTGCTGATTGTTGCTTGAAGCAGTTGCTGGTGGCTGAGGTGAAAGCCTCTAAATCAGATGCGGGTTCTGAATATAATTCAGAACCAGAAAAGGGGAGACAAATCATTGATGCAAAACCTAGTGCTACCGTTTCTACCACCAAGCTCTAGCCTGATGAACCAGACGAGCCAGAGGAAGGAGAGCACCTTTTTCATTCACATATGTGGGTGAAGGGTACCCTGCTGAACTTCATCATTGATAGCGGTAGCCAGAAGAACCTCATCTCAGCATATGTTGTCAAGCGACTTGCCTTGCCGACAACGCCGCACCCACAACCCTACACCATTAGATGACTCCTCCAAGGAAGTGACATCCGCATCAACCAACAATGTCGATTGTCATATGAAATCAAGCCCTTCAAAGATGAGATATTGTGTGATGTTTCCCCTCTCAAAGTTTGTAATGTTCTTTTGGGCCAACCATATTTATGGAAATGTCGTGCTGTATATGATTCTAGGCCTCACAATGTTATTATTACTTTGAACAAGAAATTGTACAGGATACCCGAGGTAGTCCCACCTAGTGCTATTTCCTTGATCTTTGCCAAGAAATGCAGAAAGGTCATCTCTCAAACATGGAAGTTTGTCTTCTTCATGATTCGATCTCAAAATGAGCGAAAGATCGCAGCCACATCCAGGGTATTCACGACCGAACTCTCCACACAGCAGAAGCAAGTGGATAAGGTCGTGGAAGAATACTCATATATATTCTCCTCACCTACTGGGGTACCTCTGCACTATCAGGTCAAGCACCCCATCGATCTGACCCCCAACGCATTGCTACCCAATTGGCCAATTTACCATCACTCTTTGTTAGAGAATGAGGAGATCAAGTGATATATCCAAGAACTGTTCCACAAGGGTCACATCCGTCCCAACTCATCACCTTGTGGGAGTCCAATCATGCTGGTACAAAAGAAATATGGAACCTGGCGACTCTTCATTGATTACCGAGCCCTGAATTGTAGATTTTAACCTTGTACAATATTTACTACAAACATATTTTCAGTAAATGAACAAAAAAGATACAATGGAAAATACAAACATTACACAAAGATTTTTCCCCTAGAAACCCAAACCGGGAAAACCAACATATTCTATATTCATTCATAGTGATACATTATTTATAATATAATATACATATAAAAACCAGCGACATCCAAAACCCTAACCCAATGACCTGGATTAGTCAACAACCCTAATTCCTTAACTGGAAATAGAAAACCGTTGGCAAAAAAAACCATGTGTCGAAAAACCACCTAAATATGTGACACGTTTCCCGAGGAAGAATATAACACATACCCAACATTCTCCCAATTGTTTTTTTCTTTGCATATAGGGGGTTACAGGGTTACATAGTCAACAATCCAAGGCAACAATGCCCATGGATCCTCTACACCAAGAGAACTTCTTAGTGCTCATAGATTTTTTAATGAGTCTGCAAAATTCTTCAAAGTGTCCACCTTCATCAACAATACTTTATTTTCTTCAATCATGTCTCTCACAAAGTGATATTGATTATCAATATGCTTTGTATTTGCATGATAAGCCAGGTTCTTCACCATAAAAATTGCACTTTGACTTTCACACTCTATCCTTACAACTTGTTGTACCAACCCAATACCCGAACACAATATTTGTAACCATACTGCTTCCTTATTTGCATGAGTGGCTGCCATGTATTCAACTTCTGTAGTTGAAAGTGCCACTACTACCTGCCTTTTTCTCATCCAACTTATTTCTCCTCCAAATAGGTTAAACACATACCCACTTGTAGATCTCCTACGATCCAGATCTCCAACCCAGTCTGCATCCACAAAGCCATGTATATCCACCACTATGTCCAATCCTGGTCTTCCTTCGTAGCACAATCCATAGCTAGCAGTGCCACGCAAATACCCAAAAACCCTTTTTACTGTTATCCAATTCTCCTTCCCTAGTTTTGACATATACCTGCTCAAAAATCCCACTGCATGTGCAATGTCCAGTCTAGTACATACCATTGCATACATCAAACTACCAACTACACTCGCATATGGAACATGAGACATGTCCTCCTCCTCTTCATGTGTCTTGGTACACTGATCCGCAGATAACTTTACACCAATAGGAATATGAACCTTGATCGATTTACATTTCTTCATGTTAAACCTCTGCAATATTGTCTTGACATGTTTTCTCTAATTTAACCAGAGATTCCTCCTTTTCCTATCTCTTTTAATTGCCATGCCCAAAATGAAATTTGAAGCACCGAGATCCTTCATGTCAAATTTAGAGGACAACTGAGTTTTCACATCCTGGATAATCTCCTTGTTGTTTCCTATCAGCAACATGTCATCCACATACAAGACCAAATAAATCAAATGATCATCAATTAATTTAAAATACACACATTGATCCTCTTTGCTTCTTGTGAAGCCAATTCCCAGCATATAAGTATCAAATTTTTGATAACACGTCCTTGGTGATTGTTTTAAACCATACTGAGACATTTTTAGCTTGCATACCAACTCCTTCTTTCCCTTCACAACATAACCTTCTGGTTGCTTCATATATATTTCTTCTTCCAGATCCCCATGTAGGAATGATGTCTTCACATCCATCTGTTCTACTTCAAAATCAAATGCAACAACGACAGATAACAAAAATATTATAGAGGTTAGCTTGGAAACAAGAGAAAAAATCTCACCAAAATCAATCCCCTCAACTTGGGAATAACCCTCTGCTACTAACCGAGCTTTTTATTTCTCCACTTTTCCTTCTCCATTTAGCTTATTTTTAAATACCCATTTTCTGCCAATGGGCTTTCTTCCAGTCAGCAACCCCACTAGATCCCAAGCCTTATTATTATCCAAAGATGCCATTTCTTCATCCATGGCCCTTTTCCAAAGATTTTCATCCTCTGAATCCACTTCCTCCCTAACAGTTATAGGATCATCATCAGTAATAAACAAAGCAAAATTTGAACGGAAATCAGATGGAGTATACCTTTCCAGTAGCCTTCTTTCTCGAACCGATCTCTTCAATACTGGAGTATGAGGATCTTCTTCTTCTGATTCCTGTTCTTCTGTAAAGTTTGATTCATCATCCTTTAAATCAAACTCTATCTTCTCTGGTTCTTCCTTACTTGGTAGGACTTCCTGTTTAACAACATCCTTCATTTCTCTAAATACCACATCTTGGCTATACACTACCTTCTTAGTTTCTGGGTTCTGTTGGGGTCCTATAATCACAGGTAACCTGATTCTTCAACTTCTTATTTGGCGTTTCCCCCATGATGAAGACATCTGGCTTGCTGGGCTTGGTTGATTCCATTTCCCCCTCCATCCATTTCGCTCGATCCTTCATCACCCTGCTTGATATTTCGTCACCTTGCTACGCCTTTCATTCCCTCATCCTTCACTCTTCACCGCTTCGCCATTTTCATCCCTACATTACAATAAACAAGCTTAGGATAAAAACATTAGGTCAGTAGTTAGATCAGACTTGTTAATAATAAATTAATTTATTAATTTATTAATTAATAATTAATAATTAAGTTAATTTGTTTAAGTTAATAATTAGATTAGTTTATTAGAATAAAACATTACTTAAGAAATTACATAAAATATTAAACACAAAATATAATAAAAATGAAATAAAAAGTAAAAACAATAAAACAAATAAAATACATATAAATTAAAAAAAAACAATCAAATAATAAAACAAATAATAATAAAAAAACAAATGTTAAAATAAAACATTTAACAAATAAAAAAAACAGATATTAAAAAACATATAACAAAAAATTAAAACAAAATATAAATAAAAACAAAAACAAATTAATTAAAAAATAAAATCAAAACTGTATCCTAAAGTTTCTACCCACTACATTTTCCTTTAAGCTCGGACCCCCCCTTCACGTCACATCACCTCAAGGGGGTCCGAGCAAGTAGTATTGGGAGGGACAAGTGTCACTCATGGTGAACTCAGACCCCCCTCCCAATACTACTTACCACCTCAGGGGGTCCAAGCAAACCACTTTCCCCTGCAAAACCCCCCTCCCCCAAATTCACAAACCACTTTTTCGCCAGTTTGACCAGTCTGTTTCCAAAGGCGATTCCAGGAAAACGGAGAAAAATTTTAAAAATACGAGAGAGGTTTTTGTTCATCATGGGTGTAAGAACACAAAAATATCCCATAATTTACACATGTTCCATGAGCAGGGAGAATTGAAGCCATCTTCGAGCCATATTTTTCAGTTTTTCATTTTTCCTGTTTCAATCTTGATTTTGAGGGAGTCGTTTCGGCGATCTGGAAATGAATTTAGAAAAACCGAAGGATGTTTTTGTTCATAACAAGTTTATCTACAAAAACCTCTCCCATATTGTACACAAATATCTTGGAGCAGGAGAATCAAATAGATCATCGGACCCTATTATTCAAAATTCTGGAAGGCAAAAAGTCAAAGGACAGATGGTAAAATTAGATGATTGTACACAAAAGTTGTGGAGATGATTTAAATCCCATTCCAGATGTCCGTGGCATGAAAAAAATGCAACATAATTCAAGGAAAAATCACAACAAATTCCACTCAATTAGCACCATAAATTCGACCAGATTCACAAAATCCCTATAATTTGTAATCCGAGATTCAGTTAGATTAGAATGAATCTTGCTCATTTATGACAGGACTTTGTAAATAAGTTATAATTAGTTCTGTTTTCGAAGGATGAAAGGTTGGTTCCAGTTAGCAAATACTGGATTCTCTTGGAAAATATGATCAAATTTGCCCACAGGAACTCTTGATCAAATCACAGTAATACATGGCACTGTTACATGATTCTTGTGTTGATTTCATTGGTGAAGTTATTCCCTGATATTTTGTCTCTTCCTGTGAATCATTTTGGTTTCTACATTCTAAATTATCCCAAGAAGATATAGGACATAATTTGTTTGAATATACACTATGTCACTGAATTTGGAATAATTTATATGTTTTCTACTAAAAATCAAAGGCATAATTCTTCACTGCTTTGTTTTTTATTGGATCTCTAAACCCATTCGTCTCATCTATGCATCAAATTTATAAGGATCCATTCAATTTTCCTATCCTGCAAAATTGGCCTGTTAATCTTGCCTTGATTAAATTAAGCTATGACTCCATTGCCTAATGGCCCGTTTTTCTCCTATTCCAACCAAAAGTTTAAACCCAAAAAACATTGTATTTCATAACTAGCCTAAGATCCATACTCAAACAAATCTAAATAAAAAAAAGAGAGCCCTCTCTGAGTCTTGGAGGGATATATCCAGGACTCCAAGTGGTTTGATGTTACCTCTGTGACTGCCTCCACAGCCTTGAGAAAATGACAAAGTGATAACAGGTTCCAAAGCTTATAACCTTTGAGACCATCTTTATATCCAATAAATATACACTTTTCAGCCTTCTTATCTAGCTTACTCTTGTTTTCCTTTGGAACATGAACAAATGCATCACAACCAAATACCTTGAGATGTGTGAGAGAAGCTTCTTTACTAGTCCATACCTCTTGTGGAGTCTTGTCATCCAATAATGATGAGGGTGATATGTTGACCATGTAACATGCACTACCCACTGCCTCTGCCTGAAATTCTTTCCCTAACTCGACACCACTGAGCATGCACCTTATTTTTTCCATCAGTGTCTTGTTCATCCTTTCTGCAACTCCATTCTGCTGAGGTGTATATGGAGTAGTCTTCTTCCTTGCTATACCGCACGTCTTACAAAATTCTTCAAATTCATTCTCGTAGAACTCTCTGCCATTATTTGTCCTCAACACCTTAATTATTTTCTTTGTTTGATTCTCAACAAGAGCCTTAAACTCTTTAAACCTGTTAAAGACTTTGTATTTCTTCCCGAGGAAATATATCCAAGTATTCCTCGAGATGTCATCTATAAATGAGACATAGTACATAGATTTTCCCAATGATGGGACTGACACAGGTCCAAAAACATCACTGTGAACTAGTTGTAAAATTCCTTCTACCCTCATTGCACTAGAGGGGAATCTTACCCGATTCTGCTTCCCATATAGAAAATGTTCACAGAAATCAAAATCCAGAGAGCAGTTATACATACCTTCGAACATACCTTTACCATGTTGTAGTCGAAGACCCTTCTCTTTGATATGCCCTAGTCTTTGATGCCACAACATAACCTTTTCTCCAAAGACTATAGGAGTTCTTTCTTCTTCACCTCCAATATCAGGAACAATGGAACTATTACACCCATCACTAATATTGCTTCCTTGCATATTATACAGAGTTCCAAACCGAACTCCCTTCAATAACACCATTGCTCCTCAAACCATCCTACATGTTTTCTTTTCAAATATTGTTTTTACCCCTGCATCGTTCATTTAGCTTACAAAAATCAAATTTCTAGCCAAACCTAGGATGTGAAAAACACCAGGAAGTGTTCTAATCCTTCCATCCATGAGCCTCATCTTGATTTTTCCTCATCCTATGATTTTGTTTGTTGAATCATCACCTAAGAAAACATTACCTCCATCATACCTTTCATATTTGCAGAACCACTCCCTATGGGGAGTCATATGAAAGGATGCACCAGATTCAACCAACCATGCCTCATGATCTGCATGTGTTCTTGAAGAAGCCAAGTACACATCCCCTCCTTCTTCCTTGGAGGTCTTTTCTTTTGTAGAAGGAGATTCTTTAGATCCCTTCTTTTTCTCAACTTTGGATCTACACTACTTCTTGTAGTGCCCTTCTTTTCCACATCTCCGGCATACCCTTACAAACTTTCCGGGAGATTTAGATCTACCCTTAAACTTAGATCTCTCACTTGAGAACTTAGATCTATTTCTTTCCTAGGAACGTCCTCTTGCAAATAATGCGTCTGTGCTATGTCCTTCCATATTCTTCTATCTCATCTCCTCTGACAACAAAGATGATACCACTTCATCAAACTTCAAGGAAGTTGTATTACTACCTATGTCTACAACCATACTATCCCACGAGTCTGGTAAAGAAAACAATAAAATGATACATTTATCTTCATCTAAAATTTTAATCTCAATAGATACTAACTAACTTACCACAGTATTGAAGGCGTTCAAATGCTCTGCCACTAATTCTCCATCTCTCATCCTCAAGTTATACAACTTCTTTGTCAGGGATAGTTTATTCACTAGGGACTTAGAATGATACAACTTCCCCAACTTATCTCATAAATCCTTGGCTGTAGCTTCCTTTCACACATTCAGTAATATTGAATCTGAGAGACACAGTCAGATTGTGCTCTTTGCCTTCCGATCCAACTTTTTCTGGTCATCTGTTGAAGTTTCTGTAGGTGCAGTACCTGGATATACTATGATCTACTGATCTTTGTCCACCAATAAATCTTCCATCTTGAGCTTCCACATCTCAAAACTTTGCCCATTAAACTTCTCGATCTCCATTTTTGAATTGTTTTCCATTTCCTTTCACCTAAAAAATCAATACCATAGATCTCCCATTGTAACAAGGCTTATCATAGTCTCGAGCCAACAAAGCTCTGATACCAAATGTAGATTTTAACCTTGTACAATATTTACTGCAAACAAATTTTCAGTAAAAGAGAAGAAAATATACAATGGAAAATACAAACATTTCACAAAGATTTTCCTTTGGAAACCCAAACCAAGAAAACCAACATATTCTATATTCATTCATAGTGATACATTGTTTACAATACAATATACATATAGGACCAAGTGGCATCCAAAACCCTAACCCAATGACTTGGATTAGTCAACAACCCTAATTCCTTAGCCAAAAATAGAAAACCATTGGCAAAAAAAACCATATGTCTAAAAACCACCTAAATATGTGACACATTTCCTGAGGAAGAATTTTTTTTTCAGGGGCGTTTCCCCCGAACCCCTGCATGACAAGGATATAACACTTCTTCTCGTGCAAAGAATATAACACATACCCAACATGAATAAAATCAAAGTCAAAAACTGGTACCCAATTCCCCGAATTGACGACCTCCTTGATCAGCTCATGGGGGAAAAATAGTTCAGTAAGATTGATCTGAAGTATGGATACCACCAGGTCCTGATAGAACATAAAGATGTATGGAAGACTGCCTTAAAGTCAAAGAAAGGTATTTTTGAATGGTTGGGCATGCCCTTTGGTTTGAAAAATTCTCAAACCACTTTCACTAGGATGATGAACGATATCCTGCGACCATTCACCAATACTTTTGTAGTGGTGTATCTGGATGACATCCTAATTTACAACAAGAATTGGGAAAAACAATTGCAACATATTCAGTAGGTTCTGCACACCCTGCAACAACACCAGCTCTACGCCAACTTGGAAAAATTATCCTTCGGCTTGGACAAGGTTCATTACCTGGGATACATCATTGATTAACATGGCGTACATGTGGATCCAACCAAAATCCAAGTCATCTGTCACTGGCCAGCCCCAACTACAGTCACTGAGCTTCAGAGCTTCTTGGACCTTGCCAATTTCTACCACAAGTTCGTGTTGGGATTCTCCCATATTTCATGGGCCCTCAGCCAAGTAACCAGGGATGGTGGTAAGGAGAAACTTGTGTGGGGTCAGTCCCAACAACAAGTGTTCGATGATTTGAAGCATAACTTGTTCTTAACACCAATTCTTTCACTACCAGACCTACAACATCCCTTTGAGATCGAGACAGATGCTTCAGACTATGTTGTGGGAATCTTTCTCACTCAGCACGACCACCCTGTGGCCTATCATAGTGAGACACTATCAGATGTTGTCCGTAAGTACCCTACTTATGAAAAAGAAATGTACTCCATTGTGAAAGCCTATCACAAGTGGAGACATTACATTCTTGGGAAGGAGACAGTCATCCACACTGATCATAAGCCATTGCAATTCATGCAGACACAAGAAAAATTGTAGAATGACCGCCATCATAAATGGTCCACATACTTGCAGAAATTTCACCTCAACATCAAATATAAAACAAGAAGCACGAACAACGTCGCTAATTTCCTAAGCAGACCACTAGTCGTGACACTCACCATGGTGCTAGACTCTTGCAGCCATGAGACCTCCAGATGGCCCCAACTCTATGAGACAGACATAGACTTTTCCACCACCTACCAAATGTTGGGCACAAACATAGTTGTCGCTAATTTCCATCTTCAAGATGGGATGTTGTGCCATATGGGCCATATATGTGTTCTATCATGTGAGCGAGTGAAGATGATCTGGGAAGCCCACTACAGTCGGGTGGAAAGACACTTCGGCATTGAAAATACAGTGGCAATGCTGTAGAAACATTTATACTGGCCGAAACTTCGACAGGAGGTCAACAAGTATATCTGGTCCTGCACTGCCAGTGTGATTGCCAAACCAACCACTAAGAAACAGGGCCTGTACACCCCTCTTCATACTCTTGAAAACCCATGGGAATCCATCTCAATGGACTACATGTCGGGCCTCTCATCCATCAAGCGGGGAAATGATTGTGTTTTTGTTGTTGTGGATCGCTTTTATAAGATAATGATTATGACCGCCTTCAAGAAGAGCATCACAACAGAGGCCACTACCAAGATCTTCTTTGAATGAGTCTAGGTACATTTTAGAATCCCACAAACCATTGTCTCAGATCAGGACAGTCAATTTCTCAACACATTTTGGTCAAGCCTTTGGTCACTGTTGGACACCAAGCTCACAAAATCCACGGCCTTCCACCCCTAGACAAATGGCCAAACCGAGGTCATAAATTGAATGATCGTGCATATCCCGCACATGTATAATTCCAAGGACCCTCACACATGGGATGAGAGTCTCCCCTATGTTAAGCATAGCTACAACCAAGCCGTACATATCTAAACCACCCACAACCCTTTTCAGGTGGGTTTGGGATTCCAACCATTGGGTCCCATAGATGTTGCACTACCCCTTGCTATCAACTCGACCGAGTCATATCCTGCTCCAACTGAAGTTGAAAAATCCACCCATCTCATTAAGTGGATCCAACACATTCTCCAACAGGTTCAGGATATTCTTCAGAAGTCCAACGACAAATACAAGCAATGCCATGATCAACATCGGTTGCCACATAAGTTTCAAGTGGGCGATAAAGTTTGGTTGCACTTACAGAAAGAGTTCCTTAAAGGAACCCATCGAAAGCGTTTCCCACTCCATTATGGGTCATACATCATCACCAAGGTTGTGGGCGATATTTCTTTCGAGCTCAACATTCCTCCTTTTGTTGGCTTGCACCCAATGTTCAACGTGGATATCCTTCGACCATATTTCCACCCATTATTGGACACCTCAGAGATAACAGAACAATTGACACCAATAGAGCTCAACCCCGACTGCATACAACATGCATCCATTGATTATATTGTGGAAAAATAAATCAAGGGCATTCGCTAGCAAAGGATCCAACTTTATCGAGTTTTCAAAGTAGGGCAACTCCTGCACCAAGGCAAGTGGCTCACCCGGGGACAAAATCAACAGAAATTTCATCATCTAATGGGGGAAATCAATGCAATGGAGACCATTGCTTCCTAAGGGGGGTATATTGATCTATATGGATGTCAGTGGCCTCCCACCTCTTCCAATTGGCTCATTTGAGCAGTTTTCCAGTTTGGCAATTTTTTCCCTAGTTTTCGGGTCCCTGACTTGCAGGGCTATTTTGAGGCCCTAAACAACGTTTTTTAGGGCTCGCCACAATCATAATGACCTTTAAAAAATAACATCTAGATATCATCAAAAATGTGTATTCCTCAGACAGACCTTCCCAACGAGATATCGGGTGCCTAAAACAGAGATCGTATGCAAAAGTTATGACTCCGGAAAGATGATGTACTAACTTACCCAAATGGGTCCCACCTGACTTTTGGCACTTCATCTTCTAGGGTTAGGTTTTTTGGATGTCTAGGGTTTTTGACATTCCTGTTTATTGTAAAAATTCCTTCAGAGCCTCATTTTAATCATCTTCTTTCGAATGAGCGCAATCATCACATCTCTTCTTAGAGATAAGCCACCACCATTCTAGCAAGCTTGTTTCTGCTCCATTTTACAGTTTCATCTTATTTCCTTATTGAATAGAAACCAGTTTTACTGTATATCTATTATTCTATGTTAAGAATCTTTTGATGATAATCTGTATTCATTTCATTTTGCAAATATATTATGGATCAATCCACCTCAGGAAGCTTCTTTTCCTTGTTAGAGGGGGGAAAAGGTAGGGGCTTAACACCTGGCATCTTTTGAACAGAGGTCATGCATGCTTATTAAATAAAAACTCCTTTCACATAATTTTTGGAAAAAGAAATATTTGGGCTTATAGTCTTACCATCCTTTGCTTCCAATTTGTCCACAAATGGAGTGGATTTTGATGATTCTCTTCTCTTGAACTTGCAGTTTCGAGACTCCTCACGATCCAATAAATTAACTATGCTCGAACCCTCTTCAACATACACATTCCTTTTCCATATTTTTTTGAATGATAGGAATTGAGATGGAGGCTCGTGACATTCTTCCTAGAGATGACCCACCTCATGACATCCAAAATATCTAAAAGGAACTCACCAATAATAAATGTGTTGGTTCCATGAGAAACCAACCCATACCAACTCAATCACATCCAATAAACCATCTTGAGGATCAACCTCCACTTACACCCAATCCCACCGCCTATCCATTTTGGTGTCCTAGTCTGATTCAAAACCACATAAACTACAAATTGAATTTCCTATTTCCTTCATACAGTCCTCTTGCTAGAAGAACATTGGTAAGTTTTGAGGAATGACCTACACCTTAGAAGGTACTAGAAGGTCCCTTGCAAGGTTGAAATTCATGGCCCATTCTTTGAGAACAAGCCTCAAAGGGCCCCATCCCCATGTCCTACTAAAAATTTTCTCCATGTCCACTTTTTAGACAAATTTAAAAAAAATCCAACCCCACATTAAAGTGTGGAAAATCGATCAATATCCATGGACCTCCACCTAGTTTTTGTCTAGCCATTTCATTAAGGAATTGGGCACAAATTTTTGCTGCAGAAGTGCCTGACTGTTGTGCGACCCAAAATATTTGGGATTGAGCCAATGGCTACATATTCACCCACTACCATTTTATTTTTTTCCTTGCACACCTTCCAACACCTATTCCTCGAGGCCTTCTTGTGGAAAGAGGATGAGTTCAAACCTTTACTACTGAATAATTTTTCCCCAGAACTAGAAACTTCTTATGATTCTATAGAAGATGGTGAAGAGTGTCGAGACAATTCCCCTTCCTTATCACTTATGTATTTCCACTCCTCGACCTTCGAAACCTCATGGTTAGAGTAGATATATATCCCACGAATATGCCTTGCATCCCCACCTCCCTTACCATCGTCCAATGACCGATCCAATGACTCCTGAACCTACTTGGAGAAATCCCTCCTATCTTGTTACAGTCATATGGAATCTCCATCCAAGAAAAATGTATGCTCGCTACATCCCACGTCACCATTGTAATCCAATAGGTCGTCATCCCCACTAACACCCATTGGGATTAAAATTTTGTACTCTTTCCCTCAATAGCCTCTAATCCCTAGAAAGTTCCAGAGCTTGAATTATCCTAAAATCTGACATGAGATCTAACTTTTCTTGCTACAACCATTAATGAACCAGTGTCGCAAACCCTAGAGGTTTTTTTTTGTATTCAATCTTACATATTGGCTTAAAATTATGTACCTATCTTCCATATCTTCTAATTCCTAGAAATATCCAACGCTTGAATGATCCTAAAATATGACACAAGATCTAACTTTTCCTTCCACCACCAGTAATGAACCAGGGCCGCAAACCCTAGATTTTTTTTTTTTATTCAATCTTTAATATTGAATTATCAGTATCAAGTTCCATATTTTTCCCATATATATCATGACTTATGCCTATCTAATCAAAAATAATTTACTTAGTTTCAAATTGAATGTGATATACGATTGATATTAAAGTGTTTTTTATGGGTTCTGTGTGATTTGAATATTTGATCTAATGTGGTCCATAAGCAAGAAACAGTGTCACCTTGGTGAATATATTCAACCCACAAGACAAACTAATTTTCTTTACTTATTACCACATACCACTTTGTTGAATGGTTGAGAAATATAAGGGATATTTTCCCTTCACAACATTCAGAGCTGCTAGGACTTGGGGGAATCCGTAAGGACCTAAAGCAATTTGATCCCATTTAGATCTCAAGGATTCAAATTGACTAAGAGAGAAAATAACCCCTTGTAATAGTATGCATAAAATTAGGAATTTAAGGGACAAATCCCACCAATCAAGGGATTGATTGGATAGGATATATATGAGACTCTTTTCAAGTACAAATAGAGCATAATTGATAGACTAGGATAGCTAGGTAGTTTTCTCATTTCATTTCCTTGCTACTATTCAAGCTAATTCGAATTGTGGAAAAATTTGGATCGGAAGGCAAAGAGCACAATCCGACTGTGTCTCTTAGGTTTAGTATTACTGAATGTGTCAGAGGAAGCTACAACCAAGGATTTATGGGATAAGTTGGGGAAGTTGTATCAGTCTAAGTCCCTAGTAAGTAAACTATTCCTAAGAAAGAAGTTGTATAACCTGAGGATGAGAGATGGAGACTCGGTGGCAGAGCATTTGAACACCTTCAATACTATGGTAAGTGAGTTAGTATCTGTTGAGATTGAAATTTCAGATGTAGATAAATGTATCAATTTACTGTGTTCTTTACCAGACTTGTGGGATAGTTTGGTTGTGGCCATAGGTAGTAATACAACTGCCTTGAAGTTTGATGAAGTGGTCTCATCCTTGTTGTCGTAGGAGATGAGATAGAAGAATATGGAAGGAAAGAGCACAGATGCATTATTTGCAAGAGGAAGTTCCCAGGAAAGAAATAGATCTAAGTTCTCAAGTGGGATATCTAAGTCTAAGGGTAGATCTAAATCTCCCAAAACATTTGTAAAGGTATGTTGGAGATGTGGAAAAGAAGGGCACTATAAGAAGCAGTGTAGATCCAAAGTTGAGAAAAAGAAGGGATCTGAAGAATCTCCTTCTACAAAAGAAAAGACCTCCAAGGAAGAAGGAGGGGATGTGTACTTGGATTCTTCAAGCACACATTCATATCATGAGGCATGGTTGGTTGACTTTGGTGCATCCTTTCACATGACTCCAAACAAAGAGTGGTTCTGGGAATATGAAAGGTATGATGGAGGTAATGTTTTCTTAGGTGATTATTCGACAACCAGAATCATAGGACGAGGAAAATTCAATTTGAGGCTCATAGATGGAAGGATTAGAACACTACCTGGTGTTCTGCACATCCTAGGTTTGGCTAGAAATTTGATTTATGTAAGCAAAATGGACGATGTAGGGGTAAAAACAATATTTGAAAAGGAAACTTGCAGGATGGTTCGAGAAGCAATGGTGTTTCTGAAGGGAGTTCGGTTTGGAACTCTGTATAAGATGCAAGGAAGAACTATTAGTGATGGGTGCTATAGTTCTATTGTTCCTGATATTGGAGTTGAAGAAGAAACAACCCATATAGTCCCTGGAGAAAAGGTTATGTTGTGGCATCAAAGACTGGGGCATATCGAAGAGAAGGGTCTTCGATTACTACATAGTAAAGGTATGGTTGAAGGTATATATAACTTCTCTCTGGATTTTGATTTCTATGAACATTATGTATATGGGAAGAAGAATCGGGTAATATTCCTCTCTGGTGCACCGAGGGCGGAAGGAATTTTATAGCTAGTTCACAGTGATGTTTTTGGAACTATGTCGGTCCCATCATTGGGAAAATATGTGTACTATGTCTCATTTATATATGACTTCTAGAGGAATACTTGGATATATTTCCTCAGGAAGAAATCTGAAGTCTTTCACAAGTTTAAAGAGTTCAAGGCTCTTGTTTAGAATCAAACAGAGAGAAGCATTAAAATGATGAGGACAGATAATGGCAAAGATTTTTGCGGGAATGAATTTGAATAATTATGTAAGAAGTGCGGTATAGAACAGTAGAAGACTACTCCATAAACACCTCAGCATAATGGAGTTGTAGAAAGGATGAACATGACGTTGATGGAAAAATAAAGGTGCATGCTCAATGGTGTCAGGTTGGGGAAATAATTCTAGGCAGAGACAATGGGTATTGCATGTTACCTGGTCGAAAAATAAACCTCATCAACGTTAGATGAAAAGACTCCACAAGAGGTATGGACTGGTAAAAAACCTTCTCTCACACATCTCAAGGTATTTGGTTGTGATGCATATGTTCATGTTACAAAGGAAAACATGAGTAAGCTAGATAAGAAGGCTAAAAAGTGCATCTTTATTAGATATAAAGATGGTCTCAAAGGTTATAAGCTTTGGAACCCAGAAACTAAGAATGTAGTGTATAGACGAGATGTGGTATTTAGAGAAATGAAGGATGTTGTTAAATATGAAGTCCTACCAAGTAAGGAAGAACCAGAGAAAATAGAGTTTGATTTAAAGGATGATGAATCAAACTTTACAGAAGAACAAGAATAAGAAGAAGAAGAAGATCCTCATACTCCAGTATTGAGGAGATTGGTTCAAGAAAGAAGGCTACCGGAAAGGTATACTCCATCTAATTTCCGTTCAAATTTTTCTTTGTCTATTATTGATGATGATCCTATAACTGTCAGGGAGGCAGTGAATTCAAAGGATGGAAATCTTTGGGAAAAGGCCATGGACAAAAAAATGGCAACCTTGGATAATAATGAGCCTTAGAATCTAGTGGAGTTTCTAACTAGAAGAAATCCCATTGACAAAAAATGGGTATTTAAAAAGAAGTTGAATGCATAAGGAAAAGTGGAGAAATACAAAGCTCGGTTAGTAGCAAAGGGTTATTCTCAAATTGAGGGAATTGATTTTGGTGAGATTTTTTCTCATGTTTCCATGTTAACCTCTATAAGATTGATGTTATATGTTGCTAATGCATTTGATTTTGAAGTAGAACAGATGGATGTGAATATAACATTCCTACATGGGGATCTGGAAGAATAAATCTATATGAAGAAGCCATAAGGATTTGTTGTGAAGGGAAAGAAGGAGCTAACATACAAGCTGAAAAATTCCCTGTATGGTTTGAAACAATTACCAAGGATGTGGTATCAAAAATTTGATAGTTATATGTTGGGACATGGCTTCAGAAGAAGCAAAAAGGATCATTGTGTGTATTTTAAATTAATTGTTGATCATTTGGTTTATTTGGTCTTGTATGTGGATGGCATGTTGTTGATAGGAAACAACAAGGAGATTATCTAGGATGTGAAAAATCAATTGTCCTCTAAATTTGACATGAAGAATCTCGGTGCTTCAAATTTCATTTTGGGCATGGAATTTAAAAGAGATCGAAAAAAGAGGAAACTATGGTTAAATCAGAGAAAATATGTGGAGATAATATTGCAGAGGCTTAATATGAAAGAATGTAAACCGACCAAGGTTCCTATTCCTGTTGGTGTAAAGTTATTTGTGGATCAGTGTCCCAAGAAATAGGAAGAGGAGGAGGACATGTCTCGTGTTCCATTTGCGAGTGAAGTTGGTAGTTTGATATATGCAATGGTCTTTACTACTCCAGACATTGTACATGCAGTGGGATTTTTGAGCAAGTATATGTAAAAACCAGGGAAGGATCATTGGACAACAGTAAAAAGGGTTTTCAGGTATTTGCGTGGAACTTCTAGCTATGGATTGTGCTACCAAGGAAGACCGGGGTTGGACAGAGTGTTGGATATACATGGCTTTATAGATGCAGACTGGGATGGATATATGGATCGTATGATATTTACAAGTGGGTATGTGTTTAACCTATTTGGAGGAGCAATAAGTTGGATGAGCAAAAGACAGGTTGTAGTGGCACTTTCAACTACAGAAGTTGAATACATGGCAGCCACTCATGCAAGTAAGGAACTAGTATGGTTACAATGATTGTGTTAAGGTATTGGGTTGGCACAACAAATTGTAAGGATAGATTGTGACATTCAGAGTGCAATTTTTTGGGCGAAGAACCCAACTTATCATTCAAAGACAAAGCATATTGATATTTAATATCACTTTGTGAGAGACACGGTTGAAGAAAATAAAGTGTTGTTGATGAAGTTGGACACTTTGAAGAATGTTGCAGATTCATTAAAAAAATATGTGAGCACTGAGAACTTTTCTTAGTGTAAAGGATCAATGGGCATTTTCTACCCTGGATTGTTGACTATGTAATCTTGTAACCCCTTTGTATGCAAAGAAAACAACAAGTGGGAGAATGTTGGGTATCTGTTATATTCTTTGCAGGAGTCATAGTGCCTGTGTTGTGTTGGGCGCATAGGGGGGGGGGTGAAATTCCCCCCCCACCCCCGGTGCGGGGGTTCGGGGGCAGTGCCCCCGAGAAATGTTTTTTTCCTCAGGAAAGTGTTGGCTTTTTTCCTCGACTTTCATGTCCATTATTGGGTGGTTTTTTGGCACATGGTTTTTTACCGATGGTTTTCTATTTCTGGTTAAGGAATTAGGGTTTTTGACTAATCCAAGTCATTGGGTTAGGGTTTTAGATGTTGTTGTATCCTATATGTATATTGTATTGTAAACAATGTATCACTATGAATGAATATAGAATATGCTAGTTTTCTCGGTTTGGGTTTTCAGGGGAAAAATCTCTGTGTAATGCTTGTATTTTCCATTATATCTTTTCTGTTCTTTTACTAAAAATCTGTTTGCAATAAATATTGTACAAGTTTAAAATCTACACTAGGTATCGTTCTAAACAAAATTCATTGGAAAAAAAAATCATAAGATTTATAATATTATGATACATAAATATTTTGCATACCCTGACGATTTCTATTATATTCCAATTTCCATAGGTGAGGTGTCATTCTTCATGGTTTTTTTCCATTCTCTTCTTTACCATTGGATTTTTCTTTCTCGATAGTTCGATAACTATGGTTCTTAGGCAGAAAGTGCCTATACTCATCAAACACCTCATTTCCTAAACTTCTTGAACGACAATATTTTATCCTAGAACCACAAACTGGACATGAAAATTTACCCTTTGTTTGAAGACCTGGAAGATATATGAATTAATGTAGAAAATTATGATAACAATTTTAAAAAATGCATGATATTTTCAAAAAATTATATAATATTCAAGAGAAACGAAAAGTTACATACCACAAAAATGTGTTAACCTGGGAGCATCATGAATTCTCCATGCAATTGTTCCATGGAATTGAAATCGTTTTCCCCTTATTGGTCTAGAGATGTCATACATAGTGATTCCATCCCATAACTTCAGCAACTAATCAATAAGAGGCTCAATATATACATTCATATCTTCAACTTGGTACTTACCTCATTGGTTCAACATACATTAATTATATTTAGTTATACGTCCTTATATATAAAAGATATAATTATCATGAACGAAACAAAGAAATGAAATATTATGTCATACTTTCAAGTAAATAAAGAGAAGATAATTAAATACCTGGAACAATCATTGCCAACATTGTGTGCTCTCTCTTTATCGACATCCAAGGAGGAAGGTTATTGTTTATAACAAAAATGATCCACACTGAGTAAGTAGAACAAAGCTTTCCAAATTGATTGACACCATCAACTGCCAATGAAAGTCTAACATTACGAGGTTCTTATTTAAAAATTGGCCATTTTTCTTCGATGTTATTCAATGCAGAACCATCTGCAGGCATTCAAAGAACATCATCTTCACTTCTATTCTTTGCATGGAAATCCATAAACTGTGCTATACTTTGGAAACGTGGAATTATGGGAATATAATGAAGAACTTTGCGAGGAACCTTTTTTGTTGCTTGATCGGTTCTATATCTACTTATTTGACATTGTAGACATTCATTTTTTGATGCATATTGTCCATAGTATATAATATGATCATTAGGACATGCATCAATATCTTGGTACTCCATTCAAATTTATTTCATAATCAAAGATATTTCTCGATATGTGCATGGTAAAATATTTGATGGTGGTAATAGAAATTCACCTAACAATCTACACCATTCAAAAAAATAAGTCAATGTAAACAATATTAATCATAAATATCACATCCCTACTTTACGAATTAATTAACAATATAGAAAAATAGTCAACCTTTATGTATATTTCAACATGACATAAATAATACATTACATACCTTAGGATCTATGTGAGACAGGTGTTTGATAAACCATTCAAAACCTTCAAGTTCACCAACAACAATATAGCAGATACAATATTTGTTGTTGAGCCTTCATAAAGAGGTTGTCGTGACTTCTGGAGTAGAGGATCAACATCATGAATATCATACTGGTTTTCCTCGTCCATTGGAGCAAATGCATCTTCGATCAATCTATGTATCTCATCTTCATAATTTGTATCAATAACATTATCTCCATCCATATCATCATTAAGAACTCAATCTTCAATATTCTGATCTCCATGTTCCTCACCTTATAAAGTGGTATTTCTGCTACTACTTGGCAAATAACTATCTGACGGTCGACATTTTGGGGGCATTGTCTTTATGTTTACAAACAATGTATTAAAATTAGTGTGTATAGAACATATACTAAAATGATAAAACATTTGAAAAATACATGACATGATCACTATTGCAAAGAATACATTATATATTGAATAATGTCTTACCAAGGGATGATATTCATAACCCCAATCAGCGTGCCCCTTCTCCCTACAATGTTTTTCAATTGTTGTTATTAAAATTCTTCTTGTTTGCAAGCCCCCAATTTCACTCTTAATTGAGAAAGTCTCCTTGCATTTTCATTCATAGTATATATTAATTTGACACGATTATTTCCTATAAGAACCAATTAAATATTTAAAAAATTAAATTTTGTTAAAAGATTGAAAAAAATTAAAATTAAAACTTCATATACTTTGAGGTCCAATCATAAGAAATATATGTTGCAATGATAAATTTTGAAAAAAATAATTTAAAAATTCATATACTTCAATGTTCAATTACATGAAATATATGTAGCAATGCTAAATTTCGAAAAAAAAATTAAATTTGGTTAAAACATTCATGTTAAAAAATTTTGAAATTAAAATTTATTAACATAGCTTTATATTAAAAGAGACAGAAAAATAAAAAATGCCAACCTTGCAAGTCTAAAATCCGATTTATGTAGATCAAGAATTGGATGTGTTAAAGCAATATGTGACATAAAAAATCATGGCTCAAACAATCACCAACAAAATTGTCGCAACTATAGAATTTTTTTTGAAATTTGTCCTAAGGACATGTATTTGTATATCGATTCTCGTCTATATAGCGACAAAAATAAATGAGTTGACCCCGAAAAAATTCAATACCCGTTGCACTGCACGTTTGGTTTGCACGCGTGGCACAAGTATCAATATAGAGACTAAAATTCGTGGATATATAGACGATTTTCTGAATGTGTTGCTATATCAATGAATGTCGGGGCCAAACCAAACTTTTTTTAAATAAAGTCAAAATTTTAATGTATTTTTCCACGAATTATAGAAGCGTGGAAATATTCTATTGAATTTTGGGCCCATATGTACTAGTGAAACCATATTGTCACACGAGTCTGGTAAAGAGATTAGTAAATTGATACACTTATCTTCATCTGAAAATTTAATATCAACAGATAATAAATGAATTACCACATTATTGAAGGCGTTCATATGCTCTATCACTGACTCTCCATCTTTCATCCTCAGGTTATACAACTTCTTCCATAGGAAAAAATTGTTTATCAAGGACTTAGACTAATACAAAGTCACCAACTTATCCCATAATGCATTGGTTGTAGCTTCCCCTGACACATTCATCAATATTGAATTTTCTTGTGAATCTGTAGAAGATGGTGAAGAATGTCGATATGATTCCCCTTCCAACTACTTATGTATTGTCGCTCATCGACCTTCTAAACCTCATGGTTGGAGTCGATATGGATCCCACGAATATGCCTTGCATCCCCACCTCCCTTCGGATCCATACATCCCTTATAATTGTCCGATGACCGATCCAACGACTTCTGAACCACCTTGGAGAAATCCCTCCTGTCTTGTTGCAATAATATAAAATCCCCATCCAAGAAAAATGTATGCTCGCTATGTCCCATGTCACCATCGTAATACAATAGGTCATCATCCCCACTAACATGCATCGAGATTAAAATTTTGTACTCTCGCCTACCATAACCTCTAATCCCTAGAAACACCTAGTGCTCAAATGATCCTAAAATGTGACACACGAAATGAATTTTCTTGCCACCAACATTAATGAACCATGGTTGCAAACCCTAGAGGTTTTGTTTGTATTCAATATTGCATCTTGAATTATCAATATCATGTTCCATCTTTTTCCCATAGATATCATGACTTATACCTATCTAACCAAATATAATTTACTTAGTTTCAAATAATGTGATATACTCTTCATCTTAAAGTGTTTTTGATGGGTTTTGTGTGACCTTAATATTTGATTAATGTGTTCCACAAGAAGGAAATAGTGTAGCCTTGGTGAAGAGATTCAACCCACAAGAAAAATTGATTCCATTTACTTATTACCACAGACCACTTTGTTGAATGGTTGAGAAATTTAAGGGATGTTGTCTCTTCACAATCTTCAGAGCTACTAGGACTTGGAGGCATCCATAAGGACCTCAAGCAATTTGATCCCATTTTGATCTCAAGGATTCAAATTGACTAAGAGGGAAAATAATCCCTTCGAATAGTTTGCATAAAATTAGGAAGTTAAGGGACAAATCCCACCAATCAAGGGATTGATTGGAGAGGTTATATAGGAAACTCTATTAAATTATAAATAGATCATAGTTGATAGAGTAGGATAGCTAGTTAGTTTTCTCATTTCATTTCCTTACTACTATTCAAGTTAATTTGAATTGTGGTGAAGAGGTAGAATTCTACCCTCATGTTATACAACTTTTTTTTGAATAAATGAGACATAGTTTTGTTAAATTTTTAAGTGTTTGAGTGTCTCCAAGAGTTTCAAGAACTTCCTTGAGTAGGGCCCACTCAAGGAAAGGACTAGGAACCCCTCTGACCATTTTATTTCTTATGTTCGATTTATGTTTTGTAAGTAGACTAACATTTGTAGAAAACAAAGCCCTAGTATATTTCACTTTTCCAGCATCACTTTCATTTCCTACATTTCTTTATGTAGATTTTAACCATGTACAATTAATTACTGCAAATAGATTCTTAATAAAACAAAAAAGACACAATGACATACACACAGATTACACATAGATTTGAAACCCAAACCGAGAAAACCAACAACCTGTTTAGATCCACACCTTTAATCTTCTATTCATCATACTCATTGTTTATAATACAATATACATATAAGATCCTGTGGCATCCAAACCCCTAATATATTGACCCAAATTAGTCAACAACCCTAAGTCCTTAACCAAAATTAGAAAAACAATTGGAAAAAAACCACGTGCTGAAAAATTGCCAAAAATTGACCAATTTTTTTTTCTCGGGGGCTCCTGCCCCTAAACCCTCACAACCCTCCCACCTGGGGAGTGATAAGAACCCCCCATACCCCATTTTCTCCCATATTAGTGTACAATACATGGGATCAAATTTTCAAATAATATAACACATATCCTTCAGTCTCCCACTTGTTGTTTTCTTTGCATACAAGGGGTTATGGGATTACATATTCAACAATATAGGGACACAATGCCCATAAATCCTCTACACCAAGAGAAATTCATAGTTCTCACAAATTTTGTTAATGAAATTGCAACATTTTCCAAAGGGTCCACCTTCATCAACAACACCTTCTTGTATTCAACCATGTCTCTCGCAAAGTGATACTGAACACCAATATGCTTTGTATTTGAACAATAAGTCAAGGTTATTCTCCAGGAAGATTGCACTATGACTATCACAATATATCCTTACATCTATTTGTACCAACCCAATACCTGAACACAATCTATGTAACCATATTTCTTCCTTTCTTGCATGAATGGTTTCCATGTATTCAACTTCTATAGTTGAGAGTGCCACTATAGACTGTCTTTTGCTCATCCAACTGATTGCTCCTCCAAATAGGTTAAACCGTCATACCCACTTGTAGATATTCTATGATCTAGATATCCAACCTAGTTTGTATCCATAAATCCATGTATTTCCAACACGCTATCCAATCCTAGTCTTCGTTGGTAACACAATCCATAATTGTTAGTGCCACACAAATACCTGAAAACCCTATTTTTTGTTGTCTAATGTTACTTCCCTGGTTTTGACATATACCTGCTCAAAACTCCCACTACATGTGCCCTGTCTGGTCTAGTACAAACCATTGCATAAGTCAAACTGCCAACCACACCTGCATATGGAACACATGACATGTCCTCTTTCTCTTCATGTGTCTTGGGACACTAATCCACAAATAACTTTACAACTACAGGAATAGGAACCTTGAATGACTTACATTCCTACATATTAAACCTCTGCAATATTTTCTCGACATATTTCCTTTGATTTAACTAGAGTTTCATATTCTCTAGATCTCTTTTAATTTCCATTCCCAAAATGAAATTTGCAGCACCAAGATCCTTCATGTCAAATTTAGAGGACATCTGAGTTTTCACACCTTGGATAATCTCGTTGTTGTTTCCTATCAACAACATATCATCCACTTGCACGACCAAATAAATAACATGATCACCAATGAATTTGAAATACACACAATGATCCACTTTGATCCTTGTGAATCCAAGTCCCAACATATAAGTATCAATTTTTTGATAACACATCCTTGGTGATTTCTTTAACCCATATAGGGACTTTTTCATCTTGCATACTAGGTCCTTCTTTCCCTTCACAACAAATCCCATTTGTACTACTTCAAAAGAAAACAAAAAAACAACATATAAAATAAATCTAATAGAATTTAACTTGGCAACAAGAGAAAAAATCTCACCAAAGTCAATTCCCTCAACCTGAGAATAACCTTTCTCTACTAATCAATCTTTATATTTCTCCACTTTTCCTTCTACATTCAAATTATTTTTAAAAACCAATTTTCCGCCAATGGGATTTATTCCAGTCGAAAACTCCACTAGACCCCAAGCCTCATTCTTATCCAAGGCTTCCATTTCTTCAAAAATGGCCCTTTTCCATAGTTTTCCATCCTCTGAATATACTGCCTCCCTAACAGTTCTAGGATAATCTTTAGTAATAGACGAAACAAAATTTGAACTAAAATCAGGTGGAGTATACCTTTCCAGTTTCCTTCTTTCCTGAACTGATATCCTCAATACTGGAGTATGAAGATCTTCTTCTTCTGATTCATGTTCTTCTATAGAGTCTGATTCACCATCCTTCAACTCAAAATCTCTTTTCTCTAGTTCTTCCTTCCTTGGTATGTAACACCCTGTTTCCCCCAGTTTGTAAATATAACTATATTGGCCAGAAAAATATGGAAAACTCAAAGGTGTGAATGTTTGATTTGATGGACCTTTGTATGAAAGGTTGATGGATGTAAATTTGTTATGAATATGTGTTGCATGACTGCTGGAAAGGGGATTCGCTAAAAGAGACCATGATTTCTAATAAAAAGGTGGTGGAAGGGACCCAGAGCGGTTGCGTTAACTTCCATCGAACCAGTACCATACTAGTTTTTACTTTCTCAAGACCAAAACAATTCTCTGGCCCAGGAATGAATTTTAGTTAGGATAGTAGGTGGGGAGGCTCCTCAATATTTAATGAGGGGATGGGGCAGACTGCCCATCCGTAAGGCTCTCAGACTTGATCACAAACGAGAAAATTCGCGCCACGCGTAATCTTTCTAGGGGATGCAAGAAAGAAAGCATGGGTATGGGGAAGAGGGAAAATAAAAGAGATCACAGAACATAACCTAAGCTCTGGAATCAGAAGGAGTTCTGAACACAAGAGAAGGAGAGTAACCTTTGTCCTCGTCTATTTTTTTGTATAGGGAGAAGGAGAGTAACCTTCGTCCCTAACTTCCGTTGAATTGGAAGTAAGAGATTGAATCTTAGAGAATAGTGGCCTAAGCTCGGGGGTGGCCAGTGATAAATCCGTTGGGAGTGACTGAGCCTATGGTTGGGTGGAAACGAGCACCCCTCTCAGCAGTTGCATCATGCCTTTTGGTTTTGATAAGTGTTTTATGCCTTGTATTTTGAATTGAATATCATGCATACATGCTCATGTTTATACGCCCATAAATGGTTTCTTTATGCTATGATTTCATGGAATTTTAGATTCGAAATAATGAATTCATGTGTATACTTATATGCCACAGTTAGTTTTTGTATAAACTGAGTAAGTCCGGAGCATGAGTCTGTTCCACTGATAATCGTCCCATCTACCTGATTCTCGTGATGTTCTGGTTTAATCTCCCGAAAGCACCTTCCCTGAGGAATTTCATCATGTCCCAGAGTCAGAGTAAGCTCCAAGGTATGGCTACCGCTATGGTAAACCCACAAGGTTACCCTACCCCGATGTCATAGCTCATAACTCAGTGAGTTAGAAAGGCACTTCATTCGGGACAGTAGCCCAGGGACTTTGAAAAGTACCCAAGCCCTTATCCAAAAACATGAATAAGATTAGGGATAATTCCCAAGAACCATATGAAGGTTCATATGTCCCGTGTCTGGAAACCATGTGCAAGAAGGGTTAGATCTCAAAGGTTTTAGAGTCGTGGGAGTTGAAGCTCCGAGAGATTGAATTTCGTTACCCAAGTTCAGAAAGGATAGTGAGTCGAATTATTGAAAGGGAGTATCCTTTCATTTGCTAGACGAACGGATGAGATCCTTTCAAAAGTATCCCAGGTCTGTCAGGACCAATGGATCTAGAGGAGGAGTGCAGGCGTTAATGCCTCGACCCTTTCAGTCTTTTCAAGTAGCGATGGAATAGAGACCATAGATCCCAAGATCCATCGAGAGCTACCTTGACCGTCGATCTTAACCCTTGTGGCGGCATAATGGAATCGTCAAAGTCCTGAAAGTACCGAAGTGATCGAAACCATCCATTGACAGAGGACATGTGACGGAGGATCAACGTTTCGTTGACCCGCTGTTGAAGGAAGTCAAAGGGTAGATTTTTGTGAAATCGCGAGACCGGAACTCATGATTTGATTTGAACCGTCAGATCACACGAGGGCTATGACCGTTGATCTGGGCACGGGGATATCGGGAGTTTGGGGTTCAAGATTTAGAAATATAGGCGTTGGTTTTGTTCTAACTTGGCGAAATGCGAAGTCCTGACGAGTTCAGAAGATTCAGCCCCCGGTCGTGACGAATGGTCATGTGAGCGGAAGATTGAGGGAGGAGTTACTGAAGACCGGGATTTTGGGGAAAGGAGAGTTAGAGCTCGCTCACGTTCATTATCCTGATACATGAAATCGTGACACGATCACTGCCATCGATTGAGGGGATAGCACAAGACTGTATATCTGGCCTTGGACAAAAACCGAAGATCGGGAATTTGGGAAACAAGAGTCAGGATTTACTCGCTTGCAGAAGTCCCGAAGTCCCGAAATGCGAAGCACCTTTTTATAGGCATGCAGTCACAACCTATGGTCACATAAGTGAATCTCATGCCTTGGGCATGTTCGCGTTGATAGTGTCTCAATAGGGCACGTGGATAAGATATCGAGATTTCAGTAGGAAATTGAAGAGCTAATACGGCTCTTGAATGAGAAATTTTATTTAGTTATCGCTCTAAGCATGGGGGCATTACAAATTGGTATCAGACCATATTTACAACACTCAGTCTGTTTTGTCTCACGGACAAGCACATTAAAAGGCAACATCTTACCTTACTCCCTTCCTAAAAAGGCTGGTTAAGCCCTTATTATAGAAAGAATGACAACTTATTGTTGTGTGTGTATGCATTTCTACTGTGTGTATGCATTTAAGAAATATGAATTATGTGCTGGTTATGAACGAATGTAATGTTAGCTAACAATAAGTGTTTTGTTTGCAGGCAAGCGAAAGATCAACCACGGAAAAATGCAAACGTATAGAATGGTGACACGCCACGAAGTGGGGGATGGCTCCCACAATAGAGATGAAGTCTAATGAAAGGAGGGCGGTAGAGAACCCTCTAGATCTAGATAATACTCTGAGGAGTCTCATGGCCGAAATACAAAGATGAAAGGCCGAAAATGAGAGGTTAATAAAAGAGCAAGAGAAGAAAACGAAAATTAATGCAATATTGCTACGGATTTTATTTGACATACAAAGACAATTGCAGCATGAACCTGACACTAGTCACGTGGACCAACGACATACAAAGAGGAGCCAAAGTCCACCCGAGATATGGAAACGTGGTATTTTAAGTGGCCAGAATGGGAAGAGCACCTCGAGAAAGTTCCACCTCGGAAACAGGGGATAGGTGCCGGATGATTCCTCTGAAAAGGAAACTAGCGACACAGAGGGATCTTCTAGTAGCAGAACTAGTTCACACTCTCAAAGAAAACAAAAGAAACGAAAGTACCCCAAAGGTCATAATCTCAAAGAATTCTAGAAGGCCAAACCACCCTCTTTCGACAGAGATATTAATAAGGGAGAGGAGGTGGAGGCCTGGATGCTTGGACTAAATAAGTATTTAAGAGCCCATGACTTCTCAGAAAACTTGAAGGCCCGAGTAGCCACTTTCAACCTAAATGGAAAAACTTCCATTTGGTGGGAAGACCTTAAGAATGTGAAAGGAATTCATGAAGAAGACCTATCTTGGGAATGGTTTGAAAAATACTCCAGGAAGAAGTATCTGTCGGAAAAGTATTTCGACGAAAAGACTAAAGAATTCTATGAACTTAAGCTGGGGCAACTCACTATAGAGGAAAATGTCTGCAGATTCCTTGATTTGTTGAGGTACGTATCCTACATAAAAGAAGAAAAGGAAAAGGTGCAATGATTCATCAGTGGGATACCTAAGGACTATCAGAACAGGATTGAGTTTGACGAGCCAAGGACCTTAAAAGACAGTATCTGAAAGGCAAGATATTGTTACGAACAATTTGGGCTTCAAACAGAACCTCGTGAAGGCTGGAAGCAGAAGAAAAGTTCAGGATTCCAGAAAAAGGAGTTTAAATCCCCAAGATTGAAAAACTATAAGAAGGATTCAAAGACGAGCTTTCCGACCCGAAGTGTACACCAACATAATTTCCCCTCCTAGAGCGGAAATAAAACTTTTGTATCAACCTCAGGGAAGATTGATAACCCAAAGAAAGAAACCTTGAAATGTTGGGGTTGTGGATAAGAACATCTAGTCAGGGACTACCCGCACCGACAATAGAACAATAGGAGAATTTACAACATCCAAGAATCCACCACCATCAATAACGTGGCTAGGAGTATGTCGCGAATTTATGCAATTGTGGATAATAAACAAGCCGACCACCAAGCTTCAGTGGTGGAGATGGAAGGTATGATCACCAACCATCTAGTGTCTATTCCAATTGACCCTGGTTCAAATTTGAGTTATATAGCTCCTCAGGTTGTTGATAAGTGTAAATTACAACCACATAAACATGCCAAGCCATGGTTGGTACAGTTAGCCACTAGCACCAAAAGAAAGGTTGTAGAGGTCATACCAGCTTGCCAATTCACTATGGGTGGATTCCCCACCCAAGCAACCCTTAACATACTACCCCTAGGATCGTATGACCTGTTGATTGGTATGGACTGGCTAGCCACATATAAAACCAGACTGGACTGTTACCATAAAACTTTATAATGTGTAAGTGAAGAAGGGTGAAGGATAAACCTTCAAGGGATCCAAAAACATGTCTCGGTGAGACGAATATCAGCCCTTCAAATGAGAAAGTATTGCAGAAAGGGATGTCCACTATATGTGATACAGGTGTTGAAATCAGTTGAGGATGACAGACCAAGCCTCGAAGACCACCCCATACTAAGAGAATATAGAGATGTTTTTCCATAAGAGGTACCGGGTCTACCTCTGAGAAGGGACATTGAATTCTCGATAGAACTTGCACCAGGAGCGATGCCAGTGTCTAGGACACCCTATAGGATGAGCACACCCAAGCTAGTTGAGCTTAAATTATGACTAAAATAAATGATGGAAAAAGGCTATATCTGGCCCAACGTGTCTCCATGGGGAGCACCAGTCCTATTTGTGAAGAAGAAATATGGTACCCTCCGACTGTGCATAGATTATAAACAAATCAATAAGGTAACCATAAAGAACAAGTACCCCTTACCCAGGATCGATGACTTGTTCGATCAATTGGGAGGTGCTTCCATCTTCTCAAAGATTGAATTGAGATCTGGATACCATCAAGTCCGAATCAAGGGTGAAGACATCTACAAAACCACCTTCAGGACGAGATATGGTCACTACGAGTTTGTGGTAGTACCATTTGGATTAACCAATGCCCTTGCCACTTTTATGTGCTTGATGAAAAATGTGCTCAGCAAATTCCTAGACAAACTTTTACTGGTTTTTATTGACGATATCTTAATCTACTCCAAGAATAGAGAGGAACATGAGGAGCATCTTAAACTTGTGCTTCAAGTGCTAAGAGAACATCATCTCTATGTCAAATTTAGCAAGTGTGATTTTTTCCTGAAGCAAATACATTATTTGGGTCATGTCATATTTGAAGAAGGGGTAGCAGTAGACCCTAACAAGACTAGGTATATCATGGAATGGCCTACCCCAAAGGATGTTTCAGATATCGAATCCTTTATGGGCTTAACATGATACTATAGGATATTTATAAAAGGATTCTCCAAGATTGGTTGTCCAATCACTGCCCTCCAGAAGAAGGGAGCTAAATTCATGTGGACACAAGAATGTGAAGAAAGATTTCAATCCCTGAAATACCTTTTGAGCCATGCACCCATGTTGAAGATTGTCGATCCTGAAAATGACCTCGTGTACACAGATACCTGCAAGGAAGGGCTCGGAGGAGTCCTTATGCAAGAAGGAATCGTAGTCTGCTATGAATCTCAAAAATTGAATGAGCACAAAGTTAACTATGTGACCCATGATCTAGAGTTGGCCGCCATAATGCACGCCTTGAAAATGTGGAGACATTACCTCATGGGTAGGAAATTTGTACTTATGACAGACCACTATGGATTGTGACACCTATTTGACCAACAAAAACTCAATGCTAGACAAGCTAGGTGGATGGACCTCCTTAGCGAGTTTGATTTCAAAATCAAACATATCAAAGGAAAGGAAAATAAGGTGGTTGATGCCCTTAGCAATTCACCTGGCAGTGGTGAGCACCTGTGAGACAAATGTCAAGGAAAGAGTCAGGAATGCACAAGAAACACACACATTCTTCCAGACCATGACCTCGTACCTGGAGCAAGAACCCGCAGGGATAAAGTATGAAGGCTACCATATGCTAGATGGAGGTCTGTTAACTTACAGAAACAGATTGTATATTCCAGATTGTGACGACTTGAATAGGTTCATAATGGATGAACTACATAAAATACCATATACTGGTCACCCAGGATACCAGAAGATGATCACGACCACCAGGAAACAATTTTATTTCCCTAGATTGAAGAAAGACATATCTGAGTATTTAGCCAAATGTATAGAATGCCAAAAAGTTAAAGCAGAACACTGACACCCAACAAGATTATTACAACCTCTACCAATCCCAGAATGGAAATGGGAAACCATATCCATGGATTTCATCACTGGATTACAAACATGACCAGACAGAATGATGCCATCATGGTAGTGGTGGAAAAATTGAGCAAGTTCACTCACTTTATTCCTGTCAAATCGACTTGCAAGGAAATATATATTGCCAACATATTCTTGAAAGAGATATTCAGACTACACGACATGCCTAAGGAAATCGTGTCTGACAGAGACACAAAATTTACTTCAAACTTTTGGAAATCCTTGATGGCTGGTCTGGAGACCAAATTATTTTTTAGCACAACCTATCATGCTCAAACTGATGGACAAATGAAAAGAGTGAACCAAATATTAGAATACATGCTACGGATGCAAGTAATGCATCAACCTAAAAGGTGGGAATATTACCTGCCACTGGTGGAATTTTCCTACAACAATGGCTACCAAGAATCACTGAAGATGAGTCCTTTCAAAGTCTTCTATTGTAGGCCATGCAACACTCCAGTCAATTGGAGTAATCCTGTAAACAAAATTACTATTGGGCCGAACATGTTGAAAGAAATGGAACAACAAGTGATTCAAATAAAGAAAAATTTGAAAATCACTCAGAATAGACAGAAACGTTACACCAACAGAAAGAGAACTCCCAGAGAATTCAAGATGGGAGATCATGTCTATCTCAGAGTTAGGCCCAAAAATATTTCCCTGAGGATGGGAGATTGTGCCAAGTTGGCACCTCAGTATTTTGGACCCTTTGAATTTCTAAATAGAGTGGGACCTATAGCCTATAGGCTAACACTCCTTCCCACAGTAAAAGCACATAATGTTTTCCATGTTTCATTATTGAAGAAATATGTACATGATTCTAATCATATGATTGACTGGTCTGTGATCCAGGTGGAGCCGAAGGGAGAATTCCTACCAGAACCTCAATGCATACTAGATAGGAAGGAAACCCCACTCAGGAACCGAACCATTGCACAGGTCAAGGTGCAGTGGAAACACTTTGGCCCAGATGAGGCTACGTGGGAAATGGAAGATGTCATGAAACATGCATATATGATTTTTTTTACTTCTATACATACACGTCGTGTTGATAGATAAAACATCGAGGACAATGTTCCTTTAAGGGGGAGGGAATTGTAACACCCTGTTTCCCCCAGTCTGTAAATATAACTATATTGGCCAGAGAACTATGGAAAACTCAAAGGTGTGGATGTTTGATTTGATGGACCTTTGTATAAAAGGTCAATGAATGTAAATTTTTTATGAATATGTGTTGCATGACTGCTGGAAAGGGGATGTGCTAAAAGAGACCATGATTGCTAATAAAAAGGTAGTGGAAGGGACCCATAGTAGTTGAGTTAACTTCCACCAAACTAGTACCATACTGGTTTTTACTTTCTCAAGACCAAAACAACTCTCTAGACCAGGAATGAATTTCAATCACGATGGTAGGTGGGGAGGCTTCTCAATATTTAATGAGGGGATGGGGTGGAGCGCCCATCCATAAGGCTCCTAGACCTGACCATGAACATGAAAATTCGTGCCATACGCAATCTTGCCAAGGGATGCAAGAAAGAAAGCATGGGTGTGGGTAGAGGGAAAACAAAGAGATCATAGAACATAACTTAAGCTCTAGAATTAGAAGGAGTTCTGAACACATGAGAAGGAGAGTAACCTTCATCCTCGTCTATTTTTCTGTATAGGGAGAAGGAGAGTAACCTTCGTCGCTAACTTATGTTGAATTGGAAGTAAGAGATTGAATCTCAGAGCATCATGGACTAAGCGCAGGGGTGGCCAGTGATAAATCCATTGGGAGTGACTAAGGCTATGGTTGGGTGGAAACGAGCACCCCTCTCAACAATCACATCACGCCTTGTGGTTCTGATAAGTGTTTTACGCCTTGTATTTTGAATTGAATATCATGGATACGTGCTCATGTTTATACACCCATAAATGGTTTCTATATGCTATGATTTCTTGGTATTTTAGATTTGAAATAATGAATGCATGTGTATATTTATATGCCACAGTTAGTTTCTGTATAAACTGAGTAATTCCAGAGCATGAGTCTGTTCCACTGAGAATCGTCCCATCTCATGATGTTCTGGTTCAATCCCCCGAAAGCACCTTCCCCATGGAATTGAATCATGTCCCAGAGTCAGAGTAAGCTTCTTAGTATGGCTACCACTATGGTAAACCCACGAGGTTACCCTGCCCCGGTGTCATAGCTCATAACTTGGTGATTTAGGAAGACACTTCATTCAGGACAGTAGCCTAGGGACTTTGAAAAGTACCCAAGCCCTTATCCAAAAACCTGACTAAGATTAGGGATAATTGCCCAAGAACCATCTGAAGGTTCATGTGTTTCGGGTTTGGAAACTCGGTGCAAGAAGGGTTAGATCTCGAAGGTTTCGAAGTCGTGGGAGTTTGAAGCTCCGAGAGATTGAATTTCGTTACCCAAGTTCAGAAAGGATAACAAGTCCAATTATTGAAAGGGAGTATCCTTTCGTTTGGTAAATGAATGGATGGGATCCTTTCAGAAGTATCCTAGGTCTGTCAGGACCAATGGATCTAGAGGAGGAGTGCAGGTGTTAACACCTTGACCCCTTCAGTCTTCGCAAGTAGCGATGGAATCAGGACCGTAGATCCCAAGATCCATCGGGAGCTACCTTGACTGTCGATCTTAACCCTTGTGTAGGAGGGAGAATGGACTCGTCAAAGTCTTGAATGTCCCGAAGTGATCAGAACCATCCACCAACAGAGACGAAGGATCAACGTTTTGTTGACCCATTGTTGAAGGAAGTCAAAGGGTAGAGTTTTGTGAACTCGCGAGACCCGAACTCACGATTTTATCTGAACCGTCGGATCATAGGAGGGCCATGACTGTTTATCTGGGTGTAGGGATATCGAGAGTTCGAGGTTCAATATTTAGAAATATAGGCATTAGTTGTGTTCCAACTTCACGAAAAGTGAAGTCCCGACGAGTTCGAAAGATTAAGCCCCCAGTCGTGACAAATGGTCATGTGGGCAGAAGATTAAGGGAGGAGCTACCGAAGACCGAGATTTCGGGGAACAGAGAGTCAGAGTTGGCTCACGTTCATTATCTTGATATGAGAAATCATGACACCATCACAGTCATTGATCAAGGGGATATCACAGGATCGTATATCTGGCCTTGGATAGAAACCAAAGATTGAGAATTTGGGAAACAGGAGTCAGGATTGACTTGCTTGCAGAAGTCTTGAAGTCCCAAAATGCGAAGTGCCTTTTTATAGGCATGCGGTCACAACCTGTGGTCGCATAGGTGAAGTTTTCACCTTGGGCATGTTAACATTGATAGGGTCTGAATAGGGCCCATGGATCGGATATCGGGATTTCAGTAGGAAATCAAAGAGCTAATCTGACTCTTGAACAAGAAATTTTATTTAGTTCTCGCTCTAAGCGTGGTGGCGTTACATGGTAGGACTTCTTGTTTGACGACATATTTGATTTCTCTAAATACCACATCTACGTTATACACTACCTTATTATTTTCTGGGTTCCAAATATTATACCCTTTCATACCATCTTTATACCCAATAAATATACACTTTTCATCATTTTTATCTATCTTACTCTTGTTTTTCTTTGGAACGTGAACATAGGCCTCATAGTCAAATACCCTGAAGGTTGATATGTGTGAGAGAGGGTTTCTTACAGTCCATACCTCATGTGGAGTCTTTTCATCCAGTGTTGATGAGGGTGATCAATTGACCAAGTAACATGCAATACCCACTACCTCTACCCACAATTCCTATCCTAATTTGACACCACTAAGCATGCACCTAGATTTTTCCATTATTGTCATTTTCATCCTTTCTGCAACTCCATTCTACTAAGGTGTATATGGAGTAGTCTTCTGCCTTGATATACCACACTTATTACATAATTATTTGAATGCATTTTCAGAGAACTCTCCACCATTATTTGTCCTCGACGCCTTAAGTATTTTCTCTGTTTGATTTTCCACAAGAGCCAAACTCTTTAAAACTTTCAAAGACTTCAAATTTCTTCTCGAGGAAATATATCCATGTATTCCTCAAGAACTAATATATAAATGAGACATACTACACATATTTTCCTAGTGATGGAATCAACACATGTCCAAACACATCACTGTGCACCAACTATTAAATTCCCTCTGCCTTCATTGCACTAGAAGGGAATCTTACCTGATTCTTCTTCCCATATACACAATGTTCACAAAAATAAAAATCCAGAGAGTAGATAGACATACCTTCAACCATAATTTTACCATGTACTAGTCGAAATCCCTTCTCTCTGATATGCCCCAATCTTTGATTCCACAACATAGCCTTTTCTCCAAAGATTGTAGGAGTTTTTTCTTCTTTGGATCCAATCTTAGGAACAATGGAACTATTACACCCATCACTAATAGTGATTCCCTGTTGCTTATACATAGTTCCAATCCAAATTCCCTTTAGAAACACCATTTCTCTTCGAACCATCCTATAGGTTTCTTTCTCAAATATTGTTTTTACCCCTACACCATCCATTTTGCTTACAAAAATCAAATTTCTAGCCAAACCTAGGATGTGCAAAGCACTAGGGAGTGTTCTAATCCTTCCATCCATGAGATTCAACTTGACGGTTCCTCATCTAATGATTTTGGTTGTCAAGTCATCACCTCCATCATACCTTTCATATTTATAGAACTACTCCTTGTGAGGAGTCATATGAAAGGATGTTCTTGAGTCAACCAACCATACCTCATGATCTGCATGTGTGATTAAAGAAGCCAAGTACACATCCTCTCCTTCTTCTGAAGAGGTTTTGGCTTCTATAGAAGGAGCATTTTCATATCCCTTCACTCTCTCAAAACTTTTGTATCTGCATTGCTTCTTGTACTGCCCTTATTTTCCACATCTCCAACATACCTTCACAAACATTTTGGGAGATTTAGATCTCCCACTTGAGGACTGTTAAGGTCCTAACCCACACATAGGTAGATCAATGTATTCAGATGTAATAAAGGTCAATATTAATAAGACCTTTCAATAAAATAGAATAAGGTGGATGTAAGAAGACCTAATAGAAGCTTCCGCTTCTAGAAGGATCTTCCTAGATGCTTCTTTTTAGTATAAATAAGAGTCGAGGGTATGAGAACCCTAGCTTGGATATTATTGTAACAGAGCGCTGCTCGATTGGAGGTTGCCCCCTCGAAGAGGCCTGTGAACATTGCTATCTGAATCAAGTGCTATTT
>ML778911.1:1445286-1463123 GCA_009831015.1 Picea engelmannii | reverse complement strand
CAATATTAATAAGACCTTTCAATAAAATAGAATAAGGCGGATGTAAGAAGACCTAATAGAAGCTTCCGCTTCTAGAAGGATCTTCCTCTAGATGCTTCTTTTTAGTATAAATAGGATTCGAGGGTATGAGAACCCTAGCTTGGCTATTATTGTAACAGAGCACTGCTCGATTGGAGTTTGCCCCCTCGAAGAGGCCTGTGAACATTGCTATCTGAATCAAGTGCTATTTCTGTTCAAGTGCTATTTCTGTTGCTATTTCGTATATCATTTCTGTGTATTGTGAAGATTTTGCTGGATATTATATTGTTATTCTGTTATTTCTAGCATTTCGCTTCTGTTCTGCATATTTTATATATCTAGTATCTTGCAAGGACTTAGATCTATTTCTTTCCTGGGAGCGTCCTCTTACAAATAATGCATCTTTTCTCTATCCTTCCATGTTATTTCGCCTCATCTCCTCTAACAACAAGGATGATACCACATCATTGAAACTTAAAGCAATTGTATTACTACCTATGGCCACAACCAGAATATCCCATGAGTTCGGTAAAGAGCATAGTAAACTGATACACTTATCTTCATCTAAAATTTTAATATCAACAGATAATAAATGACTTACCACAATATTGAAGGCGTTCATATGCTCTATCGTCGAGTCTCCATCTTTCATCCTTAGGTTATAAAACTTCTTCCATAGGAAAAATTTGTTTACCAGGGACTTTAACTGATACAAAGTCCCCAACTTATCCCATAATGCCTTGGTTGTAGCTTTCCCTGACACATTCAACAATACTGAATCTGAGAGACACAACTGGATTATGCTCTTTACCTTACGTTCCAACTTTTTCAAGTATTTTGATGATGTTCCAATAGGTGAAGTACCTATATCTACGACGATCCACTGATCTTTATCTACCAATAGATCTTCCATATTGAGCTTCCACATCCAAAAACTTTGCCCATTAAATTTCTCGATCTCTACTTTTTAACTGCTCACCATTTATTTTCACTTGAAGAATCAATACCATAGATCTCCCAATGTAACAAGGCTTATCACAGATCCAAGCCAAACCCTTAACCACAAAGGCATACCCCTGAAGCCAATAATTGCTCTAATACCAAATGTATATTTTAATCATGTGCGATTAATTACTGCAAACATATTCTAAATAAAACAGAAAAGATACAATGGTACACACACACATATTACACACATATTTTTAACCTGGAAACCCAAATCGAGAAAACCAACAACCTATTTAGAGCCGCACCTCTAATATTCTATTCATCGTATCCATTATTTACAATACAATATACATATAGGATTCCACGACATCCAAACCCCTAATCCATTGACTTGGATTAGTCAACAACCCTAATTCCTTAACTAGAATTAGAAAAACCATCGACAAAATCCATGTGCCAAAAAACTCCCAAAAAATGACCATTTTTTTTTCTCGGGGGCTTCCACCCTCGAACCCCCTCAACCCTCCTGGATGGGGGGTTCTAAGCACCCCCCAAACCCTCTTTGATCCCATATTATTTTACATTATATGAGATCAATTTTTCAAAGACTATAACACATACCCAACACTTTAAACAATAATTTCAATTCATATATTTTCCTTAAATTCCTTTAATTTACAATGTTTAACACATTGATGCAAATCCTATGAAACTAACATATGATACTTAGTGTTGTAAGGATTGAATAGTCTAACAACTACACAATATCATTATTTCCAAGAGACCTTCTCATTCTTTGATTTCTCTACGAAAAGAAGTAATGCTAGAACTTCATCTATCTTTTACACAATGTTAGAAGCGATAGGAGTGAAAGTCATGGACCTAAGTGCATGAGAGAAAAGTAGAATGATCTGTAAAAGTTGATCATTTTCTTTATCATAGTTTCCATTAGAATTAGTAGTTTACAATTGACCTTTGCAGTTTGCAGACATAGTGCACATCACCTCATACGTTTGCATGATCTTCCGGTTGACAATTAAAGTGAAGCTAAGAGTTTAGATAGATATATTGTTACAATTATTTGGCCCACCAACAACGAATTGAGAAAACTTCTTGGGCTCCATTTTAAAAGGAATTTCAACCCTAGATAGTGAGTCTAGAAGAGGCTATGCCATATACTTGAAATTTATAGTAATATTCTAGCCTATATTTACTTGTGGGGAAAGTAGGGATAACTTCCAAGGTTAGTCCAAATAGGTAGGAGTCCCTAGATAGTGCCAACTTGGAGTGTTTCTAGATGTCCATAAGAGATATTGTACCTAACCTAATAATGTGCCTTTTATAGGACTCCAAGGGATGCTATAGTGGGAAAACCCCCCTATGGACTACACTAGGGTTCAATCATGCAGGCAGAGCTAACCATCTAAAGTCTCCTACTTTTAACAACTATTCCGAAAACACCCCACATTCATGCATATAATACAAAGTATAAGGATCCAGTAGTCTTACATTAAACTTCGTTTTCGGTGTTGATCCTTTTGTGTTCGATCGCTTCTCGACTGTAAGTCTCCTCCCAAGGCTGACCTGCATTCACCAAAACACAAACAAGAAACTACGAACATCTTATATATGAATTAGTGGGTTAGATGTCATAACAAAATGTAAATCAAACATGAATATTGAACACATCATATGGCGGGACAGAAACATTACTTCTTTATATTAATCTCACAAAGTCACTTACAAAATGAGATTGGTGACTGCTCCTTGAACCCAGTCCTAGGCTCCTCTTCACCAAACTCCAACTTCTTCCATGTATCCTTCTTCTCTCACACTTCTCTCTAGAGAATGGGCATAGGCTTATGAATAAGGAAAAAGGCAAGAATAAGGAATTCTGGCTCAAAACTCACAATGTGGTTGCAAATTCTTGGGGCAAGGGGGGAAAGTGAAATGGGCAGAGTTTCACTGTAGCTATGTTTTTTTTTGGAATGAGACCCCAACACCTCCTTTTATATGAAAAAAGGATGGTTATTCAGTTGGGTGACGGGCTATATGCGGTGGATTAGTTGGGAAACTACCTAATAGCCCGTAATCTCAACGAATCCCTTGCAAATTTTTATTTTTCGCAACTTTTGTGGGTATACGCAGGCCGTAATGGTGCAGCTAGTGTATGTACACGGGCAATAGTGGTGCAGGTCACGTACGTCTTCAAAAATTGTGCTTTTAAGAAGAGTTTTTCAGTGTTGGCTTGGCAAAAATAGTAAGTAAGATGGCCTGATGCCAGGTATGCATGTATGGTGCAATTTAGGGTTATAACAAGGGACTTAATGGGATTTGATCTAGAGACCTTCTTGAACTTTTTCACAAGACCATCTTCCAATCGAGCTAACCTTTAGGGATAATTATTAATTTATATACTCACAACCACTAGCATAAATCAATCTTACCTCAAGATCTTTTAAACACCAATATTTTTACATCTCAATTTATTTGATCCCTCTAGACGCTTAATAGATACGAAATTAAGATGAATCTATGTTGGTAATCTACAATACTTTATTTCATTATTTTACATGCTCTTATAACTTAATTATGGAGTGGGCAAGCCCTTCCACATCTGATGGGAAATGTTATGGATGGTCATGTGATGATGTGAAGGTTATGGCATCAAGTCAAGTGCATGTGAATTTAAGATTTAAACTGGTAGAAATAAATATTGGCAACATGTTTTTGTTTATATTTGACCACCTAATGGTGTTTAGTCTATTGATCTCTTTCATGGTTCATTGGCTATTTTTTGTCTTCTTATATGAGATGTTCTTTCATATTTATCTTTAACATTATAAATTACTTTCAATTTTATCTTCTTTTACCTCAAACAAGCCAAACAAATAAGCATGAATGTGGATGCAAGTGCTAAGGGTTTGAAATTGGCATGTAAATTGGTGTGGTCTAAGGGTTTAGGATCAGATTATACTTCAAATAATCAAACTCATACAATGGGTGCTTCGAACAACCATTCTCTCACTTGAAGAGTTCTCTCCATGCAATCACATGACCTCTTATGCAGAGAGATTTAAGTGATGACAAGGAAGAAGATGTTGATTGTGTGTGTACAAGTCACATTAAAGCCGATTACAATCACTCATTTTTTATGTTTCTTAGTAAAGAAGAGTGGCACTTAAGTTGTGGTGATATAAGTTTTACAAAAGAGAAATTTGGGTATCCTCCTTAAGAGGAGTGTTTACATGCGTATTTAAAGGGATATTTATATGAATATTTTTTAAGACTTTCCTTGAGGCATAATGTCCATATATATGAGAGGGATGAGTTAAAAAATCCCTTATGATCATTATAATCTTCACACTTAATAACTTTTTAGTTTTTTTTTTAGGGACAACATCTCGAATGGTTGGGAGGTAGGTCTCGTACTCTTCTCACCCAGGTTAAATTTTCGACGAGACATTTCTCTCATTGTGATAAGGCTAGAAGAGTATACGCCCCTAAGGAGCAGGACTCCCCATGGGTGTGTCTTTGGGCATCTCGACCCTTGCTAAGTCATAAATTATTGATACATTTGGCTCATGAATTGTTAGATATACTCTTGGATTATAATGATAGCTAGTCAATTTGATCCTATACCTAACCCATATCACTTTGACAAGTTATCAATTTCCCATAGCTTATTAATAGTAACAATAATAATAACTTTTTATTTTTCTATTTAGGTGATGAGAGATATACTAATTACTTAAAATTAGTAATTTAAAATAATAAATAAAAATTTAGAAGATGGAAAGATATACAACTTAGGTTTTTAATACAAAATAATAAATAAAAAAATAAAATAATGAGCATAAATAGAGTGGGAGCCATTGATACCTTCTCGATGATTAATGTAAAAGACTTAGCTCTATATATTTAGATATATGCACATATTATTTTAATATTAAATAAATAATTTTATTTATAACTCAAAACAATGAGTAGGAAAAAGGAGTGGGAGATGGTGATGAAGAGTTATTCACAATTTTTTTATACCTTTCCGATAATTAATGCAAAAGGCTTAGTTCTATATATTTAGATATATGCATACATTATTTTAATATTAAATAAATATTTTTATTTATAACTTAAAATGATGAGTGGGAGATGGTGAATTTTATGATGATATTTAAAATTAGTGTTTTAGTTTTTATTATACAATTTTAAGATTTAGATATATATAGTCATATCATTATGTATAAACAAAACTTTATTATTTTTTTATAACCATGGAATAGGTAATTAGTTGGAGTGATTTGGGTTAGGTCGGTCGGAGATCAAACCTATTGGTAGTTACTATAACTCAAGAGTATATCCAACAACCTGCAAGCCACATATACCAATAACTTGTGACTTAGAAAGGGTTGAGGCGTCTCAAAGTACACTGAAGTGGACCTATCTTAAGGGACGTCTACCCTACTAGCCTTGTCACAAGGTGTCAACATGTCACTTGTGGTTGTTAATTTGTTTCTTTATTTTCGAGGAAGATGAACTTTTAGCCAATCACGCACACAGATCTTCTAAGTACAAAAAAACCTACAATACTCAGAGTGAGTAACCTAGCCTTTGTTGATATACTCACGTTCATGGACATCATATTGTGCCAACAAAAACTAACCATATGAAATAATCTGCTAATTTGTAAGGGGACAAACTTCCACTCTTACAATATATCTCTTAATCTTGGACTATACTTATTTCCTAACATCCAAAAAAATATAAACTCTTAACTAATACTAAGCACCAATAAAAATTCATATTCCAATACCAAAAAGTTATATTCCAATACCAAAAAATATTTTTACTCAAAAGTATATAAGAAAACTAATATTCCTTATAATCGTTTAAAACTACTTACAATAAAATCATAACACTTTAAAATTATAAAATTAACAAATGGTATATATATTATTTTAATATTAAATAAATGTTTTAATTTATAAAACATTCTTCATAAATTTTTAGATTTAAAAAATATTTATTACTATTTTAATGTCGTATTGTAATAATCCAATTTCCCACTACGACATTAGTCAGATTCGATGGATTGACCGATGGGTATGAATGAAGAATATGGTTTGAGGGTGGAGTATTCTCTTTCACGTGTTGGGTGGCCATAAAAATCAAAATTGTGAAAACGAAAGTAGTGGACGGTGTTAAGTGGGTGTTACCTCTTCACGTGTTGGTCGGCAAGAAAATAAAAAATATGAGTGGTCATAAACATATACATTAAAATTCTTATTTCTTATTGATAAAGTGTGAACAATGTTTAGTGGTGATATTAGAAGTGCATATCACATCATTTAGAAAAAATATCAAATCCCCATCTAAAAAAGATTTTCATGTGTATTGGTGATCTCACATGGAAAAATATCACAAATGTTAAAGTGCTAAACGTTGACTTCAAGATATTATATTCTATTATTTACTAATTATATGATTTAAATTTAATAAGTTAATGAATTTTAGTTTTTAATGAGTTTATTATTTTTATAAAATAAAATAAATTTTGATTTATTAATTTTTAATAGAATTTTAATTATATAAATGATGTTAAAATTGATAAAAGTATAATAATTTTAATATTTTTTTTATGAATATATATCTTTTGATAAAGTAAAGTTTAGTTTTGATTTATTATTTTTTTTTCAAAATTTTAATTATATAGATGGTGTTATTTTAGGCTTTTGGATGTAAATTGTGTATGGAGTTTTGAAATTTCCAACGTTTCAGTGTCCACTCTAAATATTAGACGTTTCAAAAACTGTATACCCAGTTTATATCTAGAAGTCTAAAACAACATTACGAGGAACTGTGAAACCCTGCCTACTCTATATAGATTGTTTTAAAATGGATAAAACCTATAAGATATAATTTTATGATAAGATCAAAGTTTTCCTTCATCGAATATGATAATAATTGAAAAGAAAATTCATATAGAATTTGAGAAAAAACTTCTTGTCAACTTACATTCTTATGGAATTGCTAATTAATGGTTCTCACTAGAGTCGGGTTAAATTTGACGGTATTTACCTGTTTTTTATTTAAATTTGACTGGTATTTATCCGTTTTTGGCTTTTATATACGTCTTATATTTCACGGGTATCTACCCCTTTTTTGGCTTAAATTTGACTAGTATTTACCCTTTTTTGGCTTAAATTTGACTAGTATTTACCCTTTTTTGGCTTATATATTTGAGATTCTAAATTAAGCACATACTACCCCCACAGTGCTGAGACTCTAAGATGAAAAGCATAGACTATGTGATGAAAAGCATAAACTATGCCCCTGAGACCTCGAGATAAGATCTCCATTGCAAATCACATCATGCAAATTGCAATCTCTCACCTTCCATGTTGAAGTCGAAAGCATAAATGTTTAGAATCACATCATGCAAATTGCAATCCAAAGCTGTGCATGTTGAACCTTGAAAACCTAAAACCTACCTAAAATACCAACCTTTGGAGAAAGAGTATTCAGATTGAAGGGTGTTTTCATTCTTTAATAGAAATAATATAAGTGACTTTTCTTGTTTATCTCGGTGAAATAGGGATTTTTTGTTTGATCTTGAGAGTTTTTATGTAGTTTCTTTAATGTTGGTAGTAGAGGATATTAAAGCTTCAAGGTACAACAAGCCATCATTAAAAGGTAAGACAAAATCACATGTCTGAATTGTTGAAGGTTTTAAATGGAATCTACATGGAAGCACATGACCTACTTTGAAAGATTCACCACACAGAAATCACATAAAGACACTAATGGTGAAGATAGTAGAAATCTAGCCACCTTGTCCCATTCTTGATTGTTGTGACCATCAGTTAGACTACCTCTTTATATGGTTGGGCATGTATTTGTACAAACGTATTGGAGAATTGTTTTTATAATAGTAGCATGACTATCTAAATATATTTGTGTCCCTAACATTGCTAATAACAACAAGTTATGCAATGTTTGTTTTTATTAATTTCCATTGCTAGTGGATTTTGGAGCTTTTTCAGGGTTTGGATATGTCCTTTGGGCATCTCCCCATTCACAACAAAATTGGTCTTGTATTTAGAACACAAATTAACAAAAACACATATAATATATAATATTTAAATGAAGTAACATATATAAGTTTCCCAAGGTAAAGATGATTTAAGTGAAGTAACTGATGCATTTGATGCATTTCCTGGAGGTGTAGGAAAACCACCTTCTCTACACAATAGTCCCCTAGATTCTCCACCAGGTTCTCCTCAATCACAAGTTCTTACACAATCTCAGAGTAAGGAACTTGATCAATCTTCTTTTGAGTTTTCCATTCCAAAAAAAGGTAAACATTCAAGATAGGAACAACTAGGTAAACCTAGTAAATTTTCTAAAGAAGAATTAGATTCAATTTTATCTCAAGTTGCCCAAGGTAAAGCTGATTTAAGTGAAGTAATTGCTGCATTGCCTGGAGGTGTAGGAAAACCACCTTTTCTTCCTAAGAGTCCCCCATATTCTCCACCAGGTTCTCCTCAATAATCTCCTCAACACATTCCATGACACTCTCATAGAGCTTCACAACCACCAAGTCCAAGAAGATTTCCTTCACCACCCATACATATGGTTATTCAAAAACCGAGGAGGTCATGGTTGGCCCTAGGATCAGTGGTTGTACCAGGACAACAACATGACTTACCCAAACATCCAGAGAATTATTTACCAAAATTTGATCTAGGTAGCAAAGAATTGCCAAAAGATCATGTAAGTAAATTCATGTTAGCAGTTAATTTGATGAACGTTGAACATGAAGATGTCTAGTTTGTAGATTATTTCCTTTTACATTTGAAGGAAAAGCATCAACATGGTATTTTACTCTTCCACAAGGCACGATTGCAAACTGGAATGATTTTGAAACTGCATTATTAAAAAAACTGATGAAGACAAAACGCCTGCTACTTTAGTTTTAGAACTTTCTAGAATTAAAATGAATCAAAAGAAAAAAAAAAGACTTTAATCGACATTTTTTTAACATTAATGAGCAAGACCCATGAAGATTCACAACCTGATGAAAATGTCCTCATAGAATTTTACACCATAGCTCTTCCTTCAAGCATTGTTATTTTTGTGAAAAGAGCTGGTAAAAATACTTTAGCTAAAACCTTTGAGGAAACATTAACAATTGAAAATCAAATACTGAGCATTGCCAGTAAATATTCAATAGAAGGAAAAAAGAATACCATTAACGTTAGAAAACCAACAGCTGCTAAAACCCATGAAGAAAAAAAATATTCTTTTGATATGGAAGGTTTACAAAGAATTATTAAAAAACTTTAGAATGATATAATAGACATTAAGAAAAACTCAGGAGAAGGAACATCTTATAAGAGGCCTTGGAGGCCAATTATCAGAAGAAATAATCCACCTCCTACAAACGTTCTACAAACCAAAACCCTTCTGTTGAAGAAATCAATCTTGACGAATTTTCTCAAGATTATTTTTGCAGGACTCATAATGCTACTCATTTAGAAAAGAATCGTCAATCCTCTGTAAAAATGTGTAAATTGTTTGCTAGATGTGAGGAAGGAGAAGTAAATTAGTTAACTAAAGAGGAATAGGAGGACAAAGAGAATTTTGAATCGTCAATTAATGTTACTTGGGATATTTCCATAGGATTCATTGAAGAAGACGAAGATGAGCTATAGGAAGTTTGCATTGTTAAAACAAGAAGTAAAGGTCCTCCCTCATCTACCTCGGGATCCCCTTCTACTTTTTATCATGTGCGTAAAACTTCGACTTCTAATAATAAAATCAATTCTAATTTAGGTAAATGCATTGTAATTAGTGATGATCTAGAATATGATCCGGTAGAAGACATGAAGAGAACAAGAGAAAATATTTCATTCTTTGAATTATCTAAATTAACACAACAAAGGAACAAGTTGTTGCAAGCACTTGACAATAATTCTGAAAACAACAATTATTTTGTCGTGGAAAAAAATAAAGGTAAATTTGCTCAAGTTTATATGAATGTTGCATTGATTTTTCTTTCCAATGAAAATATAAAAATTATATTCAACAAAAATAAATATGCATATTTCTAACCTTTTTAAAGGAATTCCTTTTTTCTACACTTCTGCCCTTTTTAGATCTCATACATATCAGAAAAAACCAAGAAAACATTATTGTTCTCTACTACCTTTAACCTTCCACTACAATGATCATATATCAAGAAATACATATAATCCCCTGAATCACAGATTTATAGAAAAAAAGACATCTCATCGCATAGATGCCCACCAAAGAATTCTTGGAAGATAAAATCTCCATCATCATGGGAAAAATAATCTTTAGATAGGAGATCTACTTTGGTGTTCAATTCTCTATAGATATGTCTACATGAACACCACTCGAGCTCATCAAGAAGGGATTGGATTTGACACAATAGGGACTGAATACACATGACCTGAACCTATAAATTTCTCTTTACCTAGACTCGAACACCACCTTTGAATCTCTCATAATCTGAACCTTTCTCAACTGTAGGGAATTCACTAAAAGCAATAGATCCCATAAAGCCATGAATTCCAACTTCATGTTTGTGCCATGCGTAGAAGCATAACTGTAATGTCCCCAAGGGCGAGCCCAGTTGTAAATCTGATGTATGAAATGAATTGTAAATATGTGTTATAGGCTGGTGAGCCAAGTTTGTATAAGCCAGTGGGATTATGTGATTGTTAGGCCAGAGAGCCTAAGGGTTGGAGGCCCAGGGCCTGATTTTGTACTTGTAAATATACAAAAACATCTAATAAAATTGTAAACATCGCCAGGTGCAGATCGACCATGATTAATGAGTCAAGGGGGACTGAGCTTCCACAGAGAAGGCAAGGGATTAGGGGCTGGAAGGTGGGAAAAGGGGCTAAGTGTTTGGCTTAGGAGGGGGCTTAAGCCTAGGAATAATATTTTATTATTATTCCAAAAGAACATGTGCCATTTATATTATTATTCCTAAGTTCCTGACCAAGGGAAGGTGATGCGTGCTGGTGGAACGCATGCAGTCTCCAGGGCGACAAGTGTCGACCCTGGTGCATGCAAATAAAACAAGTTTGGGTGGACCGTGAAGGGGGACACTCTCTCATTCGAGCAGACTGCCTGAGGGTGTGGGGGGGATCTGAGCAGTACGACTGACCTGAGCTCTGTAGAAAAACCTCGTACACCTTCTTAACTGAGAAACCTGTGTATACCTTCATACTGAACCAGAAGCCTGTGATTGATTCTGAAAGAGCTGGTTTCACCTCTGTTTGAATCGAAAAATCTTGTGTTGTGTCTGGAGAATTTGTGTGCATCCACTGCCTGAGATCGAGCCTGTGCATGAGATCTTTGTTCCGAAGCCGTGACCCTGAGCCATTTTTCCATTGCTGAGCCTGTGGAAAAAAAAGTCGTGTCTGTTTTTCCGTTGGTTGTGTGGCCACGCAGTGCTGGACTACGTGGGAGGTTTGTTGACCTGTGAGTGATTCTCTCCAGGCGAGAGAGTGTGTAGAGGAAGGAGAGAACTCCTGGAAAGAACCCTATAGCTGCCACAGAGCCCGGAGGCTTTCGGTCTGGTCTGTTGCTGTAACCCAAGGCAAGGGAGGTTAACAGCCGAAGGACTGTCCAGGTGATAGAAAATTTGTATACTCCTGGGGTGGAACAAGCATGTGGGGAATGAGGGTCTGTGGGTAGTGAGTGTGGGTGGTTCCTAAGAGAGAATCCCTTCCTGTGGTTGTGTACTATTTTCCCTGTAACCTCAGCCTAACCTAGGATTCCTTGTCTGGGGGTGGAGCTTAGTCCCAGCTCGAGGGTGACCCACTACTGAGCTGACGAGCAGTGTGGTCTAAGGATGGAAGGCTCATGGAAGGCCTGCACTTGGTTGGTGGATTCTACCCCTGTTAAAAGATAAGTATCTGATTATGTTTTTAATCATGTTTTGCATGACTCTACTGTTTATGTTATCATGTTTTGCATGACTCTACTGTATATGAATTAGTATGAAATGTTATTGATTGTTAATTATGGCAGTAACTCATAGGAATACTCTGTGTAGAATGTGTTTATTTGTTTAAATGCATGGGATTTATAATACCTGTATGAGTTATGTACCAAGTGGTGTTAAAGTTTCCTTTTAAGAGAGATTAAGCCATGGAAGTTGAAAAGGTGCGCTACAGTTTGGTATTAGAGCCAAGGTTTCGACACTGAGCCTAGATGGGCTAGTGGAGCGGTCTTTGGACCGAGAATGCAAGGGGAAATTGGGTCTGGAAGGCCAATTTTAGACCCTGGTTTGCTCCAAAGTGTCAAGGAGTTACTTGATGAGTTTTTAAGCTCAGGAGGTATAGCGGCATTATGAAACCGCGGCCAGTGTGGTATAAGTCCACAGGGAGAGAGGACTCCACACCAAAAGTGTTGGAGCTTTAGGATCTATTCAGAAGGGAAGGTGAACCCTCGTGACCATCAGATCTGGAAAGTGTGCACATGGTTTAAAGCCCTTTGGAATTGCACAGGAGTGTGAAAATCGTGATACACGAAATCCCGAATTAGTCAGGACCGTCCATCAGAAAGAATGCATGGAGAGCGATCAACATTTCGCTGACTCGTAACTTGAAAAGGTCAAAGGGTGAGTTCATGAGAATTCACAAAACGTGAATTCATGATTGGATCATAATCGTCGATCTAAGAGAGATCTGGACTGTTAATTGTCCAGGAAGAAATTGACATTTTGGGAGATGGGAAGTGAGGAGAGGTGAACAGCTCCGAAACCCAAAACCCTGAAATCCCAAAACAACCTACACCATAGATCGTGGGGAGAAGAACTTGACCGTTGGATCAAGTAGTTAAATAGATAGTGATTTTGGGATTTCGACAAATGGAAGTTCAAGATGTGTGGGTGCACGAACTTCCGATGCCCGAAACCCCGAAACGTCGAAAGGATTTGCGCCATAGATCTGAGAAAGATCTGATTGTTGGATTTTACTAGGAATGGACGTGGACACATGGAGATGTACCACATGCCAGTGGGTCGAGAAGAAAAGCGAGAGTGGTGGGACCCGATGACATCGTTAAAAATGACGTGGACCCTCATGAACGTGCCACGTGCCACTGTGGTTGTGGGTGACCACTGTGCTATGTGAGCCCGCAGGGTAAAGTAAATCGGAATTTCAAAAGTTGGGGGTTGGAAAGAAAAGCAAGTCTGACAGCATCGTGGACCGAAAACCCGAAGTCCCAAAGTCCCGAAATCTCCAAAGACAGAAGAATCGTAGCGGATTTTAAGGACAACAACTATGTTGTGGGCCCGGAGAATAAGGAAACCGATTTTTCGAAATTCGGGAATTGAAATGATAAAAGGTTGGGAGTCACTGCAAAATGAACTCCCGGGTGCCGAAAACCCAAAGTCCCGGGTATCGAAAACCCGAAGGCCTGAAAGTCCCGAAATGCCGAAAATGAAATTTTCGAAGACCCGAAAATTGCAGAGCCGAATGAGAGCTCATAAAAATTATTTGAATTGAAATGTCTTTTGTTCTTGTTCGTATTGGCGTATAAATGTTGTGGATTGTTCCTGAAGTTTTAATGGCCTGACAAACTTCGAATTGAATTGCACAGTGCATGTGCAGAGTTCAACGAGGGTCAGGACTCCAATTAACCAACGCCGAGTATGGAATGGGAAAAGGTGCAGATTGCCTCCGAAATAGGAGACAAATGAGAAGGAAAGGATGTCAATATGGAAGTGGAAGGATCGAACTCCAATGGGCATGGAAAAGAAAAGGATAAGGAAGGACACATAATGAAAATCATTGAAGGATTGCAAAGAGATGCCCAGGCTCGCCGAGCTGATAGCCGAAAGCTCATGAAAGTCAAGGATCGATAGGGTGTATTAAACTTAAAATTTTTGAAGAGCCTGGAAAGAATAGAGAGGAAACTTGAGAAGGGAAGAGACTCAAGTAAGACGGAGAGTCACAGAACCCCTAGGAGAAGAAGGAGATCAAGAAGCGTCAGGACTCCCAAGAGGAAAAGGAGGTCGAGGATTGGTAGCCAACATCTTAGTCGCTCCCAAGAACATTCCAGTAGGGGAACACGCAGTAGTTCGAGCTCGTCTCCTACCAGAAAGAACCAAAAATATGGAAGGGATGAATTGAAAGGGGAAATCAACAAGATTAAACCGCCTACGTTCGATGGTGAACATAAGAAGGAAGAAGATGCCGAAATATGGTTGCTGGTTATAAAGAAATACTTCTAACTGCAGAACTATTTTTCCCATGCAGAAGGAAGAATTGCAATGTACCAGCTGAAAGGAAAAGCATCCATGTGGTGGGATCAGTTGGTGTAGGTGCAACACATCAGAGAGAAAGAGGTCACATGGAAGGAGTTTAAGAGGTATTTTGAGAAGAAATACCTAACCAAAAGATACTATGACAGGAAGATGAAGGAGTTCTTCGAACTCAAGTTGGGTAGTATGACCATTGATGAGTATGAACGAATTTTTCTGGAACTACTGAAGTATGTTCCATTCATCAAGGATGAGGCTGTTAAAATTCAGAGGTATCTGAGTGGACTGCCACCTTCCATTGGTGACAAGATTCAATATGATGATCCTAAAACTATGGAAGAAACAATAAGAAGGGCGAAATGCTTATACGAACAACAAAGAGAAAAGCCTACCTTTCGGAAGGCTTGGGATGACCAAAAGAGGTTTAAGAAAGAACAGAGGCAGACAGGAAACAGGCCACCCTTTTTCAGGAACAACCCTTGGGAACAGTCATCTTTTAGAGACCCCAGGAAAGTTGAAGGGAGTGAGCAGATGCCAAGGTCTCCACCTATGGAGTGTTGGGGCTATAAAGAGAATCATAGGTTCAGAGACTTCCCCCACAGAAAAGACAAAGCAAGAACTATCCATACTGTTCAGCAAGCTGAAACAATGGAGGATATGGGTAGCAGAATGCCGAGGATCTACGCAGCCCTGGACAATAAACAAACAGAATTTTAATCGCACATGATTGAAGTGGAAGGTACGATCAACAACCGACCACTTGTTATTTTAATTGATTCGGGGGCTAGCCATAGTTATATAGATCCCATAGTGGTGGAAATTTTGCATTTAACAAGAAGCAAACATGAAAAGTCTTGGTTAGTGAAGTTGGCCACAGGGACCAAGAGGAAGGTCACTGAATTGGTTAAGTCTTGTTCAGTGGACATGAAAGGAATGAGCACTAAGGCTGAATTGAACATTTTTCCTTTAGGCTCATACGATTTCTTAATTGGGATGGACTGGTTGGACCAGCACCATGCCCTTCTGGATTGTCGTAACAAGAGGTTTACCTGCCTGAACGAAGAGGGAAATACGGTAACAGTCCAAGGAATTCCCAGAGCCATGGCTGTTAGGGAAATCTCAGGCATGCAGCTGAAGAAATGTTACCGGAAAGGCTGTCAATTATATGCAGCTCGGGTGGAAGAAGCATCCCGAGATGTAGTCTCAAATCTGGAAGATCACGAGGTACTCAAATAATTCAAGGATGTATTTCAGGAGGTACCTGGACTACCTCCGAAGAGGGACATCGATTTTTCTATAAATTTGATGCTTGGAGCAACTCCAGTTTCAAAGGCTCCTTATAGAATGAGTACGCCAGAGCTGAAAGAGTTGCAATTGCAGCTCGAAGAGCTACTAAAGAAGGGATACATTCACCCCAGCATGTCACCTTGGGGAGCCCCGGTCCTATTCGTGAAGAAGAAAGATGGGACATTGAGACTGTGCATTGATTTCCGACAGTTGAATAAGGTCACTGTCAAGAACAAGTATCCTCTACCAAGGATTGATGATCTTTTTGATCAGTTGAAGGATGCGAAAATATTTTCAAAAATAGATCTCAGATATGGATATCACCAAGTGAGAACAAATGATGAGGACATTAGCAAGACCGCCTTTAGAACAAGGTACAGTCATTATGAATTCACAGTGGTGCCATTTGGATTGACAAATGCACCTGCTATTTTCATGTGCTTAATGAATGGAGTGTTCAGAGATTATTTGGACAAGTTTGTCATAGTCTTCCTTGATGATATCTTGGTGTATTCCAAGACAGAGGAAGAACATGAACAACACCTAAGAATGGTGCTGCAGGTATTGAGAGAACACCAGTTGTACGCAAAATTGAGCAAGTGCTCATTTTACCAAAGGCAGATTCATTACTTGGGGCACATTATATCAAAGGAAGGGATCGTTGTGGATCCTAAAAAGGTTGAGGCCATTCGAGAATGGTCAGCACCAAGGAATGTGGCGGAAGTGAGATCAGGCTACTACATAAGGTTTATAGCCATATTCTCAAAGATAGTTCACCCTATCACTTCCTTGCAAAGGAAGGAGAAGAAGTTCCAGTGAACTGAAGAATGTGAGAGTAGCTTCCAGCGATTGAAGCAGCTACTAACCAATGCTCCAATCTTGAAGATTGCAGATCCAAATAAGCATTACGTAGTGTGCACAGAGGCGTGTAAGGAGGGGCTGGGAGGAGTTCTCAGCCAAGAGGGATTTGTAATTTGTTATGAGTCCTGAAAGCTGAAAGAGCATGAAAGGAATTATGCCACTCATGATTTAGAGCTAGCAGCAATCATCCACACCTTGAGGAAATGGAGACATTACCTCATGGGAAGGAGATTTGAATTAAGAACAGACCACAACGGTTTGAAGTATTTATTTGATCAGCTGACTTTAAATGCGAGGCAAACCAGATGGCTAGAGTTTCTGTGCGAATATGACTTTGATATCAAGCATATCAAAGGGAAAGAAAATAAGGTGGCTGATGCACTCAGCAGAAAAGTGCACGAATTACATGCTATAGCCATTAGCATGTACAGGACTGAGATGAAAGACAGAATTTTGGAAGTTGCAAGTATTGATTTGCAATACAGAAGTCTTGTAGAAAAGCTATAGCAGTGCGAGAGACCACATACCAAGGAAAGTTACACCTTGGGAACTAATGGTTTACTTCTGTATAAAAACAGAGTGTATGTACCCAATGTCCGAGAATTGAAGCTGGCAATTCTAAAGGAGATGCATAACGTGGATTATGCTGGACATCCTGGATATCAGAAGACTATGGCAACAGTCAAAAGCCATTATTTTTGGCCGAGTATGAAGAAAGAAATTGATGAATACATCGCCAGATGTATGGAGTGCCAGAAGGTTAAGGCTGAGCATAGACACCCAGCAGGGTCGTTGTAGCCTTTACCCATTCTTGAGTGGAAATGGAACATGGTAAGAATGGATTTTATCATCGGATTACCTAGAACCAACAAGCAGCATGATTCAATCATGGTGGTGGTGGACAAGCTTACTAAAGCTACCCATTTTATTCCACTGAAAACCACCCACAGGGCAGCTGATGTTGCTGATATATTTTTAAAAGAGGTTGCATGCTTGCACGGAATTCCTAAGACAATTGTGTCTGATAAGGACCCGAAATTCACCTCGAATTTTTGGAAAAGACTGTTCAAGGGATTCAGAACGAATCTGAACTTTAGTACAGCATATCATCCTGAGTCTGATGGTCAGACAGAGAGGGTGAATAGGGTAATAGAAGAAATACTGAGAATGTATGTGATGGACAAACCATCAAGGTGGGAAGACTACCTGTATTTGGTATAATTCGCCTACAATAATGGGTATCATGCATCATTGAAGATGAGCCCATTCGAAGAACTTTATGGAAGAAAGTGCAACACTCCAGTGAGCTAGGATAATCCAGCTGACAGAGCAGTAGTTGGGCCTGAGCTGCTCAAAGAGATGGAAGATCAAATGATAAAAATTAAACAAAATCTAAAAGCTGCCCAGGATAGGCAGA
>ML778911.1:1389891-1424855 GCA_009831015.1 Picea engelmannii | reverse complement strand
ATAGTTTTCCATCCTCTGAATCCATTGCCTCCCTAATAGTTATAGGATCATCTTCAGTAATAGAAAAAGAAAAATTTGAATGAAAATCGGGTGGAGTATACCTTTCCATTTTCCTTCTTTCCTAAACATATCTCCTCAATACTAGAGTATGAAAATATATGTCTTCTTATTCATGTTCTTCTATAGAGTCTAATTCACCATCCTTCAGCTCAAACTCTCTTTTCTTTGGTTCTTCCTTCCTTGGTAGGACTTCTTGTTTGACAACATCTTTGATTTCTCTAAATACCATATCTCATCTATACACTACCTTCTTAGTTTTTGGGTTCCAAAGATTATACCCTTTCATACCATCGTATAGCCAATAAAGATACACTTTTCAGCCTTTTTATCTACCTTACTCCTATTTTCCTTTGGAACGTTAACATAGGCCTCACAATGAAATACCCTAAGATGTGCGAGAGGGTTTCTTACCAATCCATACCTTGTGTAGAGTCTTTTCATCCAGTGTTGATGAGGGTGATCAATTGACCAGGTAACATGCAACACTCACTACCTCTGCCCATAAGTCTTGTCCTAATCCAGCACCACTAAGCATGCACCTAACTTTTTACATTAGTGTCATGTTCATCCTTTTTGCAACTCCATTCTACTGAGGTGTATATGGAATATTATTCTTCCTTGATATATTACACTTTTTATAGAATTATTCGAATGCATTTCCACAAAACTCTCCACCATTATCCGCCCTCAATGCCTTAATTCTTTTCTCTATTTGATTTTCCAAAAGAGCCTTAAACTCTTTAAACCTTTCAAAGACTTCATATTCCTTCTCGAGGAAATATATCCATGTATTCCTCGAGAAATAATCTATAAATGAGACATAGTACACAGATTTTCCCAGTGATGGAATCGACATAGGTCTAAACACATCACTGTGCACCAACTGTAAAATTCCCTCTGCCTTCATTGCACTAGAATGGAATCTTACCCAATTCTTCTTCCCATATACACAATGTTCACAGAAATCAAAATCTAGAGAGAATATAGACATACATTCAACCATACTTTTACCATGTAGTAGTCAAAATCCCTTCTCTCTGATATGACCTAGTCTTTGATGCCACAACATAGCCTTTTCTCCAAAGACTGTAGGAGTTTTTTCTTCTTTGGATCTAATCTTAGGAACAATGGAACTATTACACCCATCACTAATAGTGCTTGTTAGGGACCTAACCTCCCTAACCCCTCACATAGGTAGAATAATATAATTCCATGTAATAAAGGCCAATATTAATAAGGCCTAGCAGTAAGGAGGAATAAGTCAAATGTAAGAAGACCTAATAGAAGTTTTCGCTTCTAGAATGATCTTCCCTAGATTATTCTTTTGGATAGATAGATTTAGTATAAATAGGAATAGAGGGTATGAGAAATATTGTCTTGGAGATTATTGTAATATAGATATGCTTTGTTGGAGGTTTCCCCCTCGAAGAGGCAAGTGAACATTGCTATCATTAATCAAGGTGATATTTTTGGTGTTATTCTGGTATTGTTCTAGTTATATTATTGTTTCTCTGACATTTCTATGCTAAATTTTTTATGTTCTGCATACTATTTTATATCTGGAATACTACAAGTGGTATCAGAGCACCTTCCTCGACAGAAAATTGTGGGTTAATTTTTTTCAAGGTAGAGACGTATTCTGACATCTTAAAGCTACAAAGATTTGTCTTTAAGCGCATAAAACAACGATCAGGGAGTCATACATGTAGGAAATACATGTATACAGATACCTAGATATCCTGAATCACTCCATAGATAAACCGATTGGCCTCCTGACTGCTATAGTGCCACCAAGAAAAACACTCGGGAATATACTCTCTAGTACCTGGGTAGTCGGGTATTATGGCTAAGGGCATGATCTAACCTCCTGTTGAGGGGTCCTAGATCCCTTTAACTCAACAGTAGGGACCAAACCCGCCACCAAGGCCCAATTAAACTCTGCAACGTTTAATGGTGGAATGGTTCTCCAGATATTGCGATCTGACCAAATGATCGATGGGCTTTAAGTAGTGATCGACATGATGTATTCTTGTGAAAACTCCTCCTTCAATTTGATTGTTCTATTTTTGTATTTTCTCTTATAGGTGGGTCTGATACAAGATAAATGCTATTATAAATCAGCTGAGTAACAAAAGGGGAAGGACTTAACTACTGAAGAAGGATGAGTTCGGGATAACCCTTTTGCTCAAGCATGTAGACAATGATTCTTACACCTACAACAAGCCTAGTACTAATACATTAACCTGTTGGTGTTCCGATTATTGAATAAGATATGACTATCAAGAGAAAAAAATACATGCAATAAAGGATGGCAAGAAAAATAGTTTTCTTAAATCTAATCATCAATCACATATTAACACAATGGTTTACTTTTCATCATTAAAGACAAGAACTATAAAACAATTGAATCGGATAACTTGTCAACAGATTCAGAAGTCTCTTACTCGTTACAACATCCATTCATGAGATAAAATCAGAAATAATTCTTCTTCAGATCCAATCATACACGCTTTTGATGAAAAACACAAACTTGTCTCTGGTCCAAAACAAGACTTCTCAATTAAGGTAGCTTCAAAATAGTTCTTTACAAATCCAAAAATGAGGGTCTTTGAAAAAACCATTGACCTCTTCTAACAGGTCGATCCTCTTATTTATAACATATTATTAACTAAAAATAACTATCAAAAGTGCAGCTAAGTGAAACAAAAACTCGCCACATGGCGCTTTCATATCTCAGTCTTCTTAGAGTCATCATATGATCTCACTAGAGTGGATGACTCTTCTCATACTCTGACCATTTGATGAAGACTTCCTCACACATGTTGGCATATGGGAACCTGTGTTGATCCATCAGGGTCGAAAGTATCTCCTTGATCTCTATTGCCCGTGCTCGATATTTGACTACTTTAGCACTTAACTGTTGTAGCACTATCCGAGATTTGATCAGGTGCTCCATGAACTGTTGTACTTGTCCTGGTGCCATGTTCGCCACCTTTTTTATCCCCGCAACCCACTATGAGTCTTGTTCGACGTGTAATTTAACTATGTTGTGAAAGTCGACAAAGTCATCATGTGTGATGAATTCTGGAAGGTCTATGTCTCTCACCACCCAGTTGATCTTGGTCCTGCTCTTTTCGCACATGGCTCACTTCTCTTGCATTTCTCGATGAGGTTCTTAGGCCATTCTCACCCAGTATTCAACTGAATTCTTTATGCGGTCGAAGTTTTTATCCCTCAACACTCGAATAGCGTGCTCTTCGTCGTCTCGACCCTTTTGAACTACGCTGATGTAATCAATTCTTTCCACATATTGGTGGGACTTTTCGTACCACCTTTCCACATATTTTCACATTTCCAGTGCCATTGGGGTGTGTTCTTGGAAGTTGGCTATCCCTGCAGTGAAAAGGTGCTGCTCACTCGTGAATTTGTTGTAGGCATCTTGGAATTCACTTCTCAAAAATATCGTGGCCTGTGTGAAGTCCTGATAGTATTTCGCCGAATGGCGCAGATGTTACAACTCATCTAGCATAGCAGCCAACTCCTCTTCATCTTTTCTTTCTCTATCCAGGGTGGCATCTTTGGTCGCCATCCCTACGTCGATAAGCTCAGACATCTTGGCATGCTCGGTGTTGATTAATTTCTCCTCTATGGTGATGAGAATCTCACTATCCAATGTAAGCCTTCTTTTCTTAGTGGTTCTCTTCATGATGGCTTTCCTTTTTTGGTTGTATGCGATAGCTTATATATCGACGATCTCATCCACGGGTTCGGGGATTTTCTTCTCTCACCACATAAGCGTGTTTCTCATGCTCCTGACGGTGTAAATTTGTTCAAGACTAGGTTCTTGAACCTCTTTCGTATGTTCTGAAAGTTTGGCCTCTGGTTGTTTCTCATCGGGAGGTAAAGTATTGGTTGAAATTGAAGCATCAAGGTGGGCTTGACACTTACTTGATAATCGTCTATTGAGACGTCGATTTCCTACTGTGGGACTCCTTCCTCCTATTTGCCCGATCCTAGCTCGTCCTTCGGGTTGTCCTCTTGGGTCTCCAGTACATCAAATAGCTCAGTGTCTAAGACACTTTTGACCTCCTAGTCATTCTGTGGAAGGCTCTAAATTTGAGTATCGGTAGCTGGGGAAGATGCTTTCTCAAGTTCCTTTCCCTCTGTGATCTGCACCGGATTCACCAAGGAAACCTTCGAACTTTCCTCATCATCATAGATCGTTATTAAGTCGCGGAGGGGGGTTGATGCACTTTCTCTCCCTGATGTCCTCATTATTTCTAGTCGAGCTGAAACGTCCCCTAGTGATACAACTTGTGGCGCTGAAACTTCAGGGTTATCCAACCCGATGATTTCTTCAATTTGGATTGGCACTGGACCACTTGGACTTGTCCAGCTTTCAATTGGGTTTTCAACAGGGACCCTTGTTATTTATACGAGGTATGGGTCGTCCTACAACTGATCAATTGATCTCTATGCTTGTTATATCATGATCAATTCCCTTGCTTGTGCCTCTGGTGTCATAGGAAATCCCTTGTTCTACATTCTTGCCACCAGAAAAACCTATGTTGCCTCTGTCGCTCTGATTTCTTCCCTGGATCTAAGGGTCTCTTTAGCCGACTTCTCTATTATTGTTGCATGTTCATTCAGGCTCATGGCCCTGAACCTGGTCATTTTTGGTTTCTCCATCCTTTGTACCACCTCATCCCAGTCCCGAGCATTCTCTGTGAAGACTTCATCTTCGAATTTTTCGTGGGTGTATGGCCAGCAGGACGACACTTATGAAGCATGTTGCAAGACCAGGCCCTTTGGATCATGCTTGCGGAATCGACTCATCGAGAATCTGAACTTGAGTTGGCTCAACCCTTCTTGTTTGGCTTGAGCGGTGTCCTTAACCAAGTAGAACCGTACATGGAAACCAAAGGGTATGAAGGCTCGTTTCTTGTCCTTGACCAGGGTGGCATTCTATCCCTGCAAGATGGTTTGATAACATATTTCCCCTACCACAAGTCAGTCTGGGACATGAGTTGGTAAAAGATGTGGTGATATGATGGCCCTGAACACCCTGATGTAGGTGTCGCGCTCGTCCAAGTACCAATGGCTTACCTTGGATATCATTTTCTTAGCTACAACCGATAGTCTTGGGAATTCCTTCTTAAAAAGAATAAAATAAATTCACGTGATGAATTCATCATAGATGAGGGAGTAAGACTTCGTATACCTATTTTCCTTTAACACGCTGAAGTAGACATGGACCAGGAGCTCTGCAACATGCTAGCTCAGATTCATGCCAAGGAAGATGTTTCTGACGCACATGACATCGAGAAAGTATGAAGCCATGTAGAAAGTTGGAGTCTCTCCTTCCTTCGGCAACTGAGCTTGTTCTACACTGATGCTCAGTTGTTTAGAAATTATTGCTCCCCAGTTGAAACTGCTCCCGGAGATCACCACTGTGTAAGCTAAGGGCATCCACACCTCTGAAAATATGGAGCAGTACTTCTCTCCATATAATCGATAGATGAGAGACATCAAATAGATGTATGGCTCCCTTAAGTTGGTTTTCCTGTACCAGCCAATGCTCTAGTTAGTGTACTTCGTGTCCTCCCTCCACCATGAGGCCATCACTCGGCTAGTGTCGTGGTGTTCGTAGAACTTTACAATGAAGTCTTTGTTTAATCGCTCCTTAGGGTCTCTAATCATGTAGTATTTCTAAACTTCTACCAGTAGGAACACTCCAACACACCCACCATTTTCATAGTTGATTAAACATTTATGTGTGTCTGTGTGGTCGATGAGCCACTTCAAGACTTCTATGTAGGAAAAAATGGGGGTTATGCTTGCTACCATATGTAGGTACGACCGTTGGATGTTCAGGAACACTTCATCATCGAGAGCTCTTACATCTGGATCAGTGTGTTGGACATACTCTGGGTATTCCTCCTGATTGATCTTGTTAAAGAGTTCTCCCCAATGTGGGAGTGTCATCTTGGAACCTGTGCTTTCCTCTGTATCTCCAAAGGCCAGAGGTTGGATGAAAACCTTCTTTGTTGTTGTATTAATGATAGGTTTCGACCTTCAAGTGTATTCCAATTGTTTTGCGGCACCTGGAGAAGAGTCTTCGCCTACCTCTGGCTCTTTTATCTTCGGTGCCCTCGGCGATCGTCTGGTGGTTGGATTTCTTGGCGCCATTGTTCCTTCAACTAAAATAAAATTTCAGAGACTGTGTAAAACAAAAACCATATAAAAAACATATGAATTACAGCCAACAAATTTATAGACTCAGATATATACCTCTGAATCTTGTTAAAACCTGGTTATTTTGATAATCACGGGATTGATACAACCTTCGAGTCGCTCGTCTTGATCCTTCAGATGCTCTAGAATTTTCTTATGCATAGAATGATTTCATTTACAAAGGCTTAAGAAAATTTAAATAGGGAAGAACTTATCGTGTCGTATCATCCATTCAATTTAGGTTATGAGTGAAATTTTAACAAATCTGTCGTCGAATCTCTATAACCTAAATTCATCATGGGTTGATGGCAGAAGCGTGGGTGGTGATGTGGTCTATCAGTGGTTTTAAACGATTGTTTTGATTGGTGCACGAGGTAGCAACTAATGCAATAATTGGTATTAATTAGCTCTTTAAATGCTTCAAAATCTGATCGTATCTAATACTAAAACGTCCCATCGTGTCGCTCTCTTAGTGGGTGGATCGGGGATTGGTGATGTACTATGAATGTTTTAGATGATGTCTTTCTTCAAAAATCTCCGACTTCGATAAATTTCACCGTATAATGTTGTCGTGGCAAAGCAGACTCGGAGGTGTGACTCAGACCTAGGGAACCAAGAATGACTCGGGATAAAACTAGACTGTACCATCCTCCTACCAGGTGAAGACACGTGGTGCTGAAGACTGGTGACTTAATTAACGTGTATTAATCAGAGTGAGGACTTTCCTTAATTTATTCGTTCTAAAAAAAACTTTAGCTTGTCAATGCCGAAAAAGTATCTATGGTCGGCAATCGACGATAAACCTATCAAGTGATTTCTTCGGATTAGCTTCCTCGAAAAAGACCCGATGCCGAAAATGCATTGGGGATTGACGATCAGGAATAACATTTAGTGTGCTAAAAATGTTTGTTACGATATTTTTAGGTTTTCCCCAATTCCGATAAGCACGTCAGACATCAGCTATTGGCGATATCTTTTCACTCTTCGTTAACGTCTATCCCCCTCGTCTTTTACCGATACCGAAGGGGAATCGAATATCGACGATATCCTTATGAAAGACTTAACGCAAAACAAAAAATTCATTTTGTCGATGCTGATGGAGATCGATGCTCGGCGACTGAGGTTTACTGAGTGGTTCTTTTCTTTCTTTGAATTCCTTCCGATGTCGAATTTGAGCGCATCAGGTGAAGTGTTTTGAATGTCGATTCTTTATTTAGGTGTTAAGGCCTTTTAAGTCATGGGGTTTCATAATTTCAAACAAACCTCAGTAGGTGATGAGAGTCATGAGAATAGGCAAAGAAAAAACATTCCCCAAAATGAATTCGAATCAGACAGTGCAAAAGATCAAGTGGTACCCAAAAAAGAAAAAAAAAGACATAGGCTTTTTAGGGTGTTTTGAGTGCTCAAAAAATGGAGACTTACTGGGAGAAAGAAGAATCTATGTTCCTACCTCAGGCTCAGGTGATGCAAAAGTTGATTAAGAACTTAACTGGTTTTTGTCAGAGCCTCCTTTATCCTTGCATTTGAAATTCCCTGGTTGGTGCATTTGGGCCTACTTGTGGGGTTTTCAAACTTTATTCCACCTTCGTTTCCTGTAACCTTGAATCGCGCCCCCTTTGACAAGAGTCGAGTAAATCATTCACTGGAACTAGGCCCTTTAGTTACCCTTATTCACTTGCTACGGTGTTGCTCCACTGCCAACGAGCGTCCATAGTCCCGACGGATTCACCCCGATGTCACAGACCTTGCTCCACTGCCAGCAAGCATCCATAGCCCCGATAGAGTTATCTACATACCCTCTCCTACTATGTGCTCATTTGATATAGTTGATTTTATTTCGGTAAAATGCCCTGAGCGAGTGGGAGAGGAGGACGTCTGCTATTTGAAAAATGAGATGGTTAAGGTGAAACTTGCTAGCTCTGTCTCTGAGGTACATGTTGTTGATATTATGGTAGTTGCGGGAGGTATTCACCTCCATGTGTAAACCTGACGAGAATAGAATACTCCGGGAAGCAAGAAGAAACCCTAATGAGTTGGCTAATAACCCTAGTAGACTTGTCGGCTCAAGAAGATAATTTATATTAGGTTACTAGCCTCCAAGAGAAGAAGTCGACCAGAAGAAATAATAATATATTGAACAAATAGATACCCAGAATGAGAAGTCAACCCATGCAGTTAGCCAGAATTAGTATAAATACAAGAGGCCAGTTCTCATTCTGGCAGGCAGTCTTAGAATTACAGAGCAACAACTTGTGTGCATTGCAGTGCCCAGTCTTGTGCGCAGGATTGAGGAGAGCTTCCATTGCAGCTGTTGTAGCTAGCAGATCACGTTTGGCTTGGACTATCTCTTGGCTAGGGTTTGGAACATCTTATTAGCTCTTGTTGGTGTGCTATCCTTGGGGAAAGGTGCACTACCCTTTGTTTGGTTATCTAGCCTAGGGTTTTCTTCTGGAGTGATTCTCTGTCAAGGTTAAGGTGCTCGGAGGGTGGCTTTGGCCTATGGTTGGGTGACAATAGTGATATTGTCAATGGAAAAACGAGCACATCCATTATATTCTAACAGGTTATGGGCCCACACCTCCTTCATTCAGTCTAACCGCTGGAAGGAAACATAGCCACAAGGATATTAAGCTTGTAGAATAACTGTCGCTAGGGTTTCTAGCAGAAGAAGTCACCAAAGCACTGCCGCTAGGGTTACTAGCAGGTGCAGTTGCAGAAACCCTAATCCTCTCGTTCAGGAACCTTAAGTGAATGGATTGACCTAATCTCCGGATAGATCAGTGCACCCTAGCCTAGCGCATCTCCTGATACTCTCAACAATCCAAGACGTGAAGTTTGATTTTTTGGTCAAATCTAGGGTTGACCAAGTCAAAGCAGCCATGGATTACTTCATGAAGTCAGAAAACAAGTTAGATGGAGCCTCTAACTTCAGAGGATGGAATATAAGGATTGACCTTATCCTTGCCAAGAATAAAGTGTTGGATATTGTGAAAGGAAAGATCGTGAAGCCAGAGTTTGAAGAAGGAAAAGAGAAGGAACCGCAGAACGTTGCAGCTATGGAGAAGTTCAAAGATGGTGACATCAATGCCATGAGTATCATAGTGGATTCCATAAAATACCACTTGATACCATACATCTCCCACCTTGACTCATCAAAGAATATGTACGATGCCCTAACAAACCTCTTCTCAGTCAGAAACATTGAACAAGTAATGAGTCTAAAGAATGAACTCCCTAACATGAAGATGAATGATGATAATAGCATAGCATCATACTTTGTGAGGATCTCCCAGTTAAGAGATCAACTACAAGATATTGAAGAGATCATCTCAGATAAGGAATTGGTAAACATAGTACTCAATGGTCTTCCCAAGATGTGGGATGCATTTTCCGCAAGCATGAACACAAGGAAGGAGTATCCTACATTTGAAGAAATTTGGACTTGTTGTGCTCAAGAAGAATCTAGAATTAGTGCAAAAGAGAAACCCCAAAAGAAGTATGATGATAAAGCCTTCATAGCAATATTCAATAATTTCAAGAACAAGAGGAAGTTTGGCTCAAGGAGGAAGCCAAATCAAGAGAAAGACATTTCAGAAATACAATGCTTCAACTGTCGAAGGTATGGTCACTACAAGAATCATTGTCCCGAGCTGAAGAAAAGGAAGGAGAAACACAAAGCATCAGTTGTCGAAGAAAAGGAACCTACAAAGAAGACTAAGCAGGATGAAAGAGACTTCTTCTTCTTAAGGTAACAATACTCTTCTTAGTTCTTGTACATATCTTGTTTTCACCGTCTCCGTACATATCTTGTATATCTATCTCTTGGAAGATAATGTGTTCCAAGAAGAACCATACCTATGGAAAAACAACAAAATAAGGATTGCTATCATTGTACAAATGAAAGGATGAAATACATCATGTGGAAGCTATTACAAGAAACTTAGAAGAAGCAAGACAGAAAGAAGTCAACAACCAAGAGGAAATTGAAGAAAGACCTATAACACTGTGTAGAAGAGAATAAGGATGTTGATGGAAGCATGGACTCTCCTAGATGGAGGGAGATGATTATATGTCACCAAAAAGAAAAGCATGCATTTATACATGAAGCAAGGTTTAGGAGGGAGCTAATCCTATGATCCATTGAAGATGATGAAGTATATATCCATGAAAACAAACATGAAAAGCAATGCATGTTCAGTTCAACCTTAGAAGAAGACCTCTTCGAAGAGAAGCTTTAAAGTATCCCTGGTTGTCCATCCACATCCGTGATCCTATGATGAAAGAAAGAAATGGAATATTTAGGGCATGGAATCTACTCCATGGACCCAAGAGCTAAAGAAAAACATGAGGAAGAAACATGAAAATTCCAAGAAAGAGAAGCCATAACAACTAGTCATTGTATCGAGAATCACACGACTACCAGCCTGATATGAACTCACTAAAAGAAATAAAGCAGAGGAACTAAAAATCGTGATGAAGAATAGTGTATGGAATACTTATGAAATCATTGCGAGATCTAGAACTAGAGGTTCTCCTAGATGGAGGGAGAATACTATGATGATTACTTCTTCCAGTGAACCAGACATATCTCTACATGAGTCACTATATCATCTGCAACATCCATGAGTCGAAGTTCTACATCAGATAAATGCAAAGATTGTTCTCCCAATCAATTGAACAAAGAACAACAACCTCAAGACTTTGAGGCATACCAGAAAGAGACTCTTGTATGCAGATGGAAAAAGATAACTTGGTGGAGAACCTCCAGTGCATAGTAGAAGCGTGGTGAAGATTTTCTATAACAAAGATATTGTATCAAGATGATTACTCAAAAGATCAGATCTCATGATGACAGAAGAAGTGCCACATGGATATATTACGGTTCTCCAACGATGATATACTTTATTGATCAGAGCTACATAAAACCTTCATATAAGACCATTGTTCCATATTGAAGTACATTTGAAATCAAGCATTACATTATCCGTGATGAAGTCCAGAAAGAAGAAAGTGGTTCTCAAATATATATCTCCACATATGAGAAGATAAGCAAACAATTTTGGTAAAGATTATATCCAAGATAAAAGAGTTTGCATACTCAAGATGGAGCTCGTGGAGACAACCTCCTTATTGAAAAAGGAAGACTCACAGGTTGGGAGGGAGAACTGATGTATTATTGGAAAGTCATTTTATCAGTTCAAAAAATGGTCCAAAATGAGCAGATTATTTCCAGTTCGAAAAGTGGATTGAGATTTCTGACGGACAACGATTTCCCATTGTGGTTAACATGGGAAATGGTTCAGATTGTTGATGTACCATAGACAATGACTTCCCATTGTGGTTAACATGGGGAGTGGTCTAGGGCAGTCTCTCTTCTTGAGGGTTACTCAAGAAGACTGGCCCGCCTCACCGGACAATGATTTCTCATTGTGGTTAACATGAGGAATGGTATGTTTTGGAGTTTGGTATAGGACAGTCTTTTCCTCTTGTGGTTAACAGGGGAAATGGTCCGGACAGTCATTCCTTAGGGTGCATTCATTCTCTCCAAGTTGCACTTTGTTTAGTGCCGGAGGAATGGCCCAGGGTGGGGAATGGTCCAGGATCAACAATCAGGGACAGGCATTCCTTAGGGAAGATTCATTCTCTCTAGGTTACACTTTGTTTAGTGTCAGAGGAATGGCCCAGGGCGAGGAATGGTCCAGGTTCAGAAATCACAACAATCATTCTTCCTTGTTTGAGAAGAATAAGGAAGATAGTCCATCGTTGATGTTCTACTCCAAGGGAAGATATTCTTTCAGATCTCACAGATGTGAGTGAAAGATTGGCCCAGATGATTCAGTTTATATCATAACATTATTTCTGTGCAGGTTGATATCAGATGATTGTTATGAAGACTGTATGACATTAGATATATACTATTGTGGTGGATGTGTTCCACTGTTTGTGACTATACATTATTGATCAAGTACTTGTTTTCTACTTGGTGTGGTAGTGCATCATTGAATTGTAGTTATGTACTACTATGGATAGACACAGTTGTGTTCTATTTTGTTCCGATTACCTTGAAGACTATCAATAGTTTGGTAAATGATTATCGCCCAGATGAATGATTAAAGGACAGAGATTTCCCAGATGGAAAATGGTTCAGAACATCTATTCTTCTAGGACATATGACCAGATTAGAAGAATGGCTCTTGTATCACTCTGTGGTGTGAGTGAATTATCCAACATCATGTCTGATTACTCAGATGGAGTATGGTTTCGAGAGATGATGCAGTTGATGACACCGATGGTGATAATGATGCTCATGATCTAGTCATGAGATAGTCTAGATGACTATGTTGATGCTATCAGGTGAATGGTATGTTTTGTGCTCAATACCATTACCTGTAATACCTCCCTAGCTAGGAGGGAGTGTTGATATTATGGTAGCTGCAGGAGGTATTTACCTCCACGTGTAAACCTGACGAGAATAGAATACTCCAGGAAGCAAGAAGAAACCCTAATGAGTTGGCTAATAACCCTAGTAGACTTGTCGGCTCAATAAGATAATTTATATTAGGTTATTAGCCTCCAAGAGAAGAAGTCAGCCAGAAGAAATAATAATATACTAAACAGAAAGATACCTAGAATGAGAAGTTGGCCCAAGCAGTTAGCTAGAATTAGTATAAATACAAGAGGCCAATTCTCATTCTAGCATGTAGTCTCAGAATTGTAGAGCAACAACTTGTGCGCACTGCAGTGCCCAGTCTTGTGCGCAGGTTTGAGGAGAGTTTCCATTGCAGCTGCTGCAGTTAGCAGATCATGTTTGGCTTGGACTATCTCTTGGCTAAGGTTTGGAACATCTGATCAGCTCTTGTTGGTGCGCTATCCTTGGGGAAAGGTGAACTACCCTTTGTTTGGCTATCTAGCCTAGGGTTTGCTTCCGGAGTGATTCTCTGTCAAGGTTAAGGTGCTCGGAGGGTGGCTTCAGCCTATGGTTGGGTGAAAATAGTGATATTGTCAATGGTAAAACGAGCACATCCATTATATTCTAACACATGTAGTCCTTTCCAGCTTACCATATTTCCATTAAGGTTTTACCTAACCACCAGGCATACACTTCATCACTTTTCCAAGGTTGTTCATCTGCGCAGGTTAGATAGAGAACCCCTTGAAACAACCACAGGTCCCCTAACACTTCTTGTGTTGTATGTGAGAGATGATTCAGGAACAGAGTTCATCATATCGCATGAATTGAGGTCAACCACTGTCTTTCTAAACACAATCTTCAAAAGAGAAGAAGAACTATAGCAAGAAACAAAAACGAAAATGCATTTTGCAATCAACCTAGCTAAAAAAAAACATCGTGAAAATACACACACAAAAATATATAATTTTTTTTTTTAATGAAAATATTGTTTTAGGGCTTGTCCATTCACTGGGAAGGCATCAGGTTCCCCCATCAGATTCTGCAACCGATACGTGCCTACCCCAATTTTCTCAGCCACCTGGAAAGCTCTGAGCCATAGATTCTGAAACTTAGAATGTTTTCCTTTCGGCTCACTTTCTCTGTCCCATTTTAGGAATAAGTCTCCCACTTCAAAATTATTATCTTTAGCCTTATGCTTATCAAACCACCTTTTAACTATCTATTGATGAGCTATGAAATTTGATTTTTCTTTCTCCCTTTCTTCTTCAAGCATGAGAAGGGTATCAATTATTTGTTGTATGACTGATGAGGGTTATCCTCTCAAATCCTGAGCAAGTTGAAGAGATGGAAGATATAGCCCATTCGAGAGAATGGCTTCCTATCCGTATACCAAAAAGCATGGGGAATTCCCTATATCTTCCTTGGGTGTAACTCTTTCGACCCATAAAGCATTATGAAGTGAACTATGCTAATTCCTCTAGTTGGTTGCAATTGTTTTCTTTAATATCCTCACTAGGTTCTTATTAGTTGATTATGCCACTTCATTCCCCTGTGGATAGTAGTTTACATAGTATCTGATTATGATTCCTTTGTTTACAGAAAACTCTGTTAATAAAGTGGAAGAAAAGTAATATGCATTATAAAAAACAAGGATGAAAGGCACACCGAACCTTGTGATCAGTTGTTGTTCTATGAATTGGATCACCACCTTTTTGTTTACATGATTCAGAGGGATGGCCTCTGCCCATTTCGTGAAATAATCTGTGGCAATTAGTATGTATATATGTTGTTTTGAAGAACTTGGTGTAATATCTCCTATGATATCTAACCCCCATTTCTTGAATGGCCGGGAAAACTTCTCTATTTTCCCTACTCGTGCTTATTTGACACGTCTTACAGTTCCTAGCGTATGTGTGAGCATCCTTGAACAAAGTAGGCCAATAATAGCCAACTCTCAGTATTTTATGAGTAGTTTTGTTTCCTGCGGTATGTCCACCTGCAGGACCATCGTGGAGTGCCTTCAGAACCTTGTCTGCATATTTGCGTTCGAGACATCTTAAAAGTACCCCATCATAATTAACACGAAAGAGTACTGAATTTATGAGGCGATATTGTGTTGATTTCAACCTAAGGGCTCTCCTTTCCCTAGGATTTAGGTTTCTTGGGCAAGTCCCATGATGAAGGAGATAAGTCATTTTCTCGTACCAAGACTCTTTCCCTAGGGAGACATATGAAGCTTCACCACACCATAAGGCCAATCCATTCTCCCATCTGGGGTCTTCATTTACTTGATCCCGGGATTCAGTTGCCAGTTTGCATAACCCTTGTCCTTTAACTAGTTTAGCAGGTTTTATATCTAGATCAAGTTCTTGGACTACTGCCATCCAATTTCCTCTTCTTTCCCCCATCTCCTGTTGAGTAAATAGGGATTGGACTGCAGGGTGAGGCACTATGACTTTGGTATGATTCTTTAGGATGTAAGATCTGAAGTGTTTCACTACTTTTTAAACTTCATAAGCCTGCTTTTCTATGGCATGGTAATTTAGTTCGGCTCCTTGGAGATTAGTGCTCATAAATGAGACCGGGGCCTTGTTGTTATCATCATCTTTCTGAGTCAATACTGTCACTAGTGATTGGTCAGAGGAAAAAGTGTAGAGGAATAAATATTTGTTAAAATGGGGGCTTTGCAACACTGGAGCCTGAGATATTGCAGTCTTAATATTGTTGAAAACACTCTTTCGTTCATCATCCCACTTAAATTCAACATCTTTGTGGATCATTTTTTGTAATGGTTTGATAGTCTCAGTGAAATCAAGGGTGAATTTTCTTACAAAATTGATTTTCCTAAAGAAGGATTGCATAGCCTTTTTGTTGTGGGGTAATGGAAGATGAGCTATAGTCTTAACTCGTTCTGTGTCTATGTGAATTCCTGCTTGGGATATAATATGACCTAATAGCTTCCCCTCCTTAACACCAAAGATAGTTTTCTTAGGTTTTAAAGATATACCGTATTTCCTACACCTTTCGAAAATCTGGGTTAAGTGTTGGATGTAATCTTCTCTATTCTTTGAATACACAGTCATGTCATCCAAATAGACTACTACACATTTTTTTATTAGTCCTCGGAATGCTACGTCAATGGACCTTTGGAATTTTTCCCCTGGATTGATTAACCATAAATGCATGTGTTTATAAGCAAAGGTTCCCCACTTAGTTTGGAAGGTGGCTTTCAAACGGTCTTCCTCTGAAACTAGAACTTGGTTGTAACCTGAGAACCCGTTCAGTAGGGAGAAAATCTCAAAGCCCAACACAGTTTGCAAGAGTTGCTCCATTGGTGGGAATGGGTAGTTGTCCTTTTCTGAAGCTCTGTTGAGGTTTCTGAAATCTACACATAAGCGGATCTCCCCAGACTTTTTCTTCATAGGAACCAAATTTTCTACCCATGCAGAGTGTCTAACCTGGAAGATAATCTTAGCATCTAGCAATTTTCTTAACTCCTAACACATGAGAGGCTCCAGGGATGGGTGGTACTTCTGGAGATTCTATTGAAAGGGTTTCACTTCAGGATTTAACGAGATAGTGTGTTGAATTATACGAGTATCATAAGTTTTTATATCTCGGTAGGACCATGCAAAGGCATCTTCATATTGCCTGAAAAGTTTGAGATAGGTCTTACTTTCCTCTTTAGCTATTGTCTTGCCAAGATTTATATTCTTGGGGTTTTCCGGGGTTCCTAGATTTACATTTTTGTGCATGGGACAGAAACTCCCCGTCTTTATGTTTGTTGACCCTTTGAATCTTTCTCTTAAGTCAAAAATATTTTCTAAATTGGCTACCCCTTTCAGTATCGTGTGAGACCTTGGTTTGTCGATTGGTTGATCTGTATGGGGGTTGGTCTCTGCTAATCACTATTGAAATACTTTGTCGTCAATACCCAAGTCTTTAAAATTATCCTGATTAGTCAAAAAATTTATGATATGTTCATCTCCTTCAAAGACCTTCCAATTAGAAATATTTTTGGGCACCGATGGTTTGTAGAGTAGCTCCACAGTAAACCGGGAGGCTTATTAGTCTTCTAGAGGTGATAGCCTTGAGGCAACAGTGGCTAGAGAATCAGCAAGAGTGTTCTTTGTTCTCGGGATCACTGTAATGTTGAAGGCTTCCAAATGTTCTATTAGTCTGTGCACTTCTTGTTGGTAATTCCTCAGGTGGGGAGAGTTGCAATGAATAATGTTCCTTACTTGTCTAACGATGATTTAAGAATCTCCAAAAACCTTCAATTATTTAATGTTTAAGTCTATGGATTTCTTTATCCCTTGTACTAGAGATTCATACTCATCGGTGTTGTTTGTGCATTCAAATTCTAGTCTACAGGATAGAAAATGTTGTTTACCTTCTGGATCAATGAGGATGCACCCTACCCCTAACCCTTCTTGTGATTTAGATCCATCAAAGTATAAGGTCCAAATTGGTGAGCAAAAGTTTTCAGTTTCCCTTTTCCTACCACTTTCCTCCTTTCCTCCTATTTGTTCTGTGATTTCTAACACAGGTCCTTGAAAGAAGAGGGTTTCCTCTGCCATTGTCAGCAAGTTTTCTTGAAAAATCATTTTGTAGTTTTGAGTAAGAGGGACATCATATGAGAGGGGAAAGAAATTCCCAAAAATGGAGTCACAAGAATAATTTCCTAGCATGGGGAAATCTGTCGATGAGGGTTCGTTAAGGGTTTCTAAGTCAGTGACAGTGTGTTTCAGATATATTTCCCTATCGATCCTGGTCATATTCGAGTGTCCTTTTAATGGCAGCCAAAGGTGAGCCCAGTCTGTACTAAAGTATTCTTTTAACTTCTCGAACCAATCCCGACTCAATAACAATCCATAAGCTTCTGGGATATCTACTACAATGATGTCAATTACTTGCACAAATTTAGGGTGTGTTGCTATTCTGATCATTACATATTTGAGTTCTTCCATAACCTTCACCTGGATTCTGTCTAGTTGTATTACATGTTTATCGCTTTTGAGAGGGATTGCATTTAGTTTTTTGCAAATAGACAATGACATAACATTAGAGGATGATCCTGAGTCAACCAAACAATTATGGAGGTTTTTTTTGAAGACTTCAAATGTCAAAATGAAAGGTGGGACAAAAGGTTTTCCCTTCTTATCTTCAGAGCAGGCGTTGACAGTTGATTTATTTTTTAGATCCGTGGGAGTTATATTTCCTCCTTGGTCAGTGCTTTTTGTAGGATTTTCTTCTGATTTCAACGCTTGTAACATAAAGTCTTTTTGTTGAGAGATTCTACACATGTCCATGACCGATATGTTTGCCTTCAATGTTTTTGAGTCTTATACTATGTTGTAGTCTATCTTGGGAGATTCTCGTGTATGGATGTTTATAGTATTTCTTCAGTGAACAAAAGGTGCTTTCGGGTGATCGGGAGTTGGTTTTCCTCCCGAAGTTTGGGTAGTAGTAAGATTGTTTGAGACAAGTTGACCCCTACTTCATGTTTACATAGCCAGGACCTCTACGGGTGGTTCTTGAACCTCAAATAGGTATTCAGAAGGAATTGGCAGGTCAGGGTCCCATATCAACATGGTTGTTTCTTCCGGTGGATCAAATTCTTCTTGATCAACAATATTCATAATTGCGATGTTTGATTGTTTGGTTAAGGAAACCTCATCTAGAAACCAGTTGGCCATCAAATTCATGGCATGCACCCATTGTGGGCAGTCTCTTCCGGAGTGTTTCTCTTGGTGATAAGTACAGAAAGAGTCAGATGCTACATTTCCCAGATCAATGTTTAAGTTGGTTGGGGGGGGGGGGTTCAATTGATTTGAAAGGCAGATTTATTTTAAAAAAGGGTTTATATGGCATCGGGCCTTGGTTTACTTCCCCTGCACTTCTCTTCATGTCTATGATTTAGTTTGACAACTTCTTGACCATGCGTTGTAGGTATTTTATGCCTCCACTTCCCTTTTCGTGACCTTGTTCTGTTTGTTTCCCTGGGGGTCTAGTCAACAAGATTCCTCTCCTAGGAGGAGGTTGAAATTCCTTCTTAACTAATGAGACCTGGCCTTCTTTACATCCCTTCATTTGGAACTCTATCATTTTGGCTTCTTCAAAATTCTCAGCTAAGGTTGCTTTGGCAACCCTCTTCACAGACATGGAAATAGAAGTTGGGAGAGCATTAGCATATACTTTGATTTGCAAATCCTGAGTTGGTTTAGCTTCAGGTTGAAATTTGTTTAGGATAGTGGTGAATTTTTTATTGAAGTCTTTAACCTTCTCCTTTGAACTCATAGTGGCAGTGAACAACTCCGCCATTAAATCTCTTGTGGTGGTTTCTTCTGAAAATTTATCTAGAAAATCCTTTTGAAACTTTGTCCAACTAGTTATGGATCCTATAGGTAAGTTAAAATACCACATGGAGGTCGAATTCTCAAAAGTGTAGGGGAATAGCTTGCATACTACATCTTCATGTTGGGCAATCATTAGTCTAATAGCTAGTATGAATTTTTTGATATGGTCTTCAGGAAATCCTGAAGTTTCAGGATCAAATTTAGGGAGTAATTTCTTTGGATGTCGGGGAAGGTTATGTACGTCCAGGGATGGACAAAGCGTCTCTGGGAAACCAAGGTTGATTATTCTAAGGAGGGTTTCCCCTTTCTTCATTATGATCATTGTTATCTTCCATGTCGTCCGACCCCGAAGCTGAACGTTCTGATTTAAACCCTTCCTTGTCGAAAAAGTCGTCAGGCTCAGAGAAATTACCGACCGGTGTTTCAAGGATTAGATTGAGAGGATGTTCAATTTCAGTAAGGGAAAAATATATCAGGTTTTCTACTGTGTGAACGAAAACCTGGTCAGGGGTATCTACCATAGGTCTGCTTACTTGTTTTCTATGAGGAAGTAATGGAGCTAAGGGTAGTGCTCCGATTTGTAGGGCGTAAGCTCTTGTGATTCTTTTGAAATGGTTCAACTACTCATGAGGAAGAGCGTAAGGTATTTTAGGGAATAGATTATCTTCTTCTTTCTAGGGCAAGTTACTTGTTTTAGGAGTACTCAGTGTGTGTGGGTTGTCTTGAGAATGACTAGTCATGCATGTGGGTTGTTTTAAATCTACAGGTTGTGTAAAATATTGTGTAAAAAATATTATCATCCATTCATTCTTCAGGCCCTCCTTCTAGCGCTAGTTCTATTGAGGGGTCCTAGATCCCTTTAACTCAACAATAGGAACCAAACCCGCCACCGAGGCCCAATTAGACTCTGCAGCATTTAATGGTGGAATGGTTCTCCAGATCTTGCGATCTGGCCAAATGATCGATGGGATTTACGTAGTGATCGACAGGATGTCTTCTTGTGAAAACTCCTCCTTCAGTTCAAATGTTCTCTTTTTTTATTTTCTCTTATAGGTGGGACCAATACAAGATAAATTCTAGTATAAATTAGCTAAGTAACAAAATGGGAAGGACTTAACTACTGAAGAAGGCTGAGTTTGAGATAACCCTTCTTCTCAAGCATGCAGACAATGATTCTTACACCTACAAAAAGCCTAGTACTAATACATTAACCTGCTGGTGTTTCAATTATTGACTGAGATACAATTATCAGGGGAAGACATACATGCAATAAACACTGACAAGAAAAATAGTTTTCTTAACTCTAATCATCAATCACATATTAACACAACGATTTACTTTTCATCATTAAAGACAAGAACTATAAAACTATTGAATCAGATAACTTATCAATATATTCAAAAGGCTCTTACTCGTTACAACATCCATTCATGAGATAAAAACAGAAATAATTATTCTTCAGATCCAATCATACACGCTTTTGATGAAAAAAACCAAACTTGTCTCTGGTCCAAAACAAGACTTCTCAATTAAGGTAGCTCTGAAATAGTTCTTTACAAATCCAAAAATGAGGGTCTTTGCAAAAACCATCGACCTCTTCTAACATGTCGATCCTCTTATTTATAACATTTTATCAACTAAAAATAACTATCAAAAGTGCAGCTAAGTGAAACAAAAACTTGCCACATGGCACTTTCATCTCTCATTCTTCTAAGAGTCATCAAATGATCTCACTAGAGTGGATGACTCTTCTCATACTCTGACCATTTGACGAAGATTTCCTTGCATGTGTTGGCATATGGGAACCTGTATTGATCCATCGGGGCCAAAAGGATCTCTTTGATCTCTACTACCCATGCGTGATATTTGACTACTTTAGCACTTAATTGTTGTAGCATTGTCTGAGATTTTATCTAGTGCTCCATGAACTACTGCACTTGTCATGGCGCCATGTTTGCCACCTTTGTTATCTCCGCATCCCCTGATGAGTCTTGTTTGGCATGTAATTTGACTATGTCGTGCAAGTCAACAAAGTCATCGGGTGTGGTGAATTTTGGAAGGTTGATGTCTCTTATCGCCTGGTTGATCTTGGTCTAGCTCTTTTCACACACAACCCACTTCTCTTGGATTTCCCGATGAGGTTCTTGGGGCATTCTCACCCAGTATTCGACCGACTTATTTATGCAGTCGATGTTGCTATCCCTCAACACCTGAATACCATGCTCTTCGACGTCTTGGCCCTTTTCAACCGCGTTGATGTAATCAATTATTTCCATAGCTTGGTGGGACTTCTCATACCACCTTTCCACATATTTGCACGTCGCCATCTCCATCAGGGTGTCTTTTTGGAAGTTGGATATCCCTACAGTGAAAAGCTGTCGCTCACTCATGAATTTGCTGTAGGCATCTTGGAATTCACTTCTCAAAAATATCGTGGCCTGTATGGAGTCCTGATAGTATTTTGACGAATGGAGTAGATGTTCCAACTCCTTTAGCATAGCGGCTAGCTCCTCTTCATCTTTTCTTTCTCTATCCAGGGTGGCATATGTGATCGCCATCCCTGTGCCGATAATCCCGGACGTCTTGGCATGCTCGGTGCTGATTAATTTCTCCTCTGTGGTGATGAGAATCACACTATCCAATGTAAGCCTTATTTTATTAGTGGTTCTCTTCATGATGGATTTCCTTTTTCGGTCATATGCGATAGCTTGTATATTGACAACCTCATCCACGGGTTTGGGGATTTGCTGCTCTCCCCACTTAAGTGTGTTTCCCAGGCTCCCGATGATGTAAATTTGTTCAAGACTTGGTTCTTGAACCTCTTCCATATGTTCCTAAAGTTCGACCTTTGGTTGTTTCTCATCAGGAGGTAAAGTACCTACTGAAATTGAAGCATCAAGGGCAGTCTCGATGCCTACTTGATAATTGGTTGTTGAGACGTCGATTTCTTGTTGTGGGACTCCTTCCTCCTGTTCACTCGATCCTAGATCGTCCTTCGGGTTGTCCACTTGGGTCTTCGGTACATTGAATAGCTCAGTGTCTAAGGCAATTTCAACCTCTTAGTCATTCTATGGAAGGCGCTGAATTTGAGCATCGAGAGCTGGGGAAGATGCTTTTTTGGGTTCCTTTTCCTCTGTGATCTGCACCGGAGTCACCAAGGAAACCTCCAAACATTCCTCATCATCATAGATCATTATTAAGTTGTGGATGGGGTTTGGCACACTTGCTCTCCCTGATGTCCTGGCTATCTCCGACCAAGTTGAAATGTCCCCCAATGATCTGGCATGTGGCACTGAAACTTCATGGTTATCCATTGATGTTTTCTTCAATTTGGATTGGCACTGGACCACTTGAACCTATCCAAATTTCGATTGGGTTGTCGACATGGACCCTTTTTATTTCTACGAGGTTCAGTTCTTCCTGTAGTTGATCGAGTACTCTCTGTGCTTGTTCTATCATGAACAATCCACTTACCTGTGCCTCTGGTGTCATAGGAAATCCCATGTTCTGCATCGGAGCCACAAGGAAAACATTTGTTTCCTTTGCCACTCTGATTTCTTCCCTGGCTTTGAGGGCCTCTTGAGCCGACTCCTCTATTGTCGTCGTCTATTAATCTAGGCTCATGGCCCTGAACCTGGTCATTTTTGGGTTGACCATCCTTTGTACCACCTCGTCCTAGTTCTGGGCATTTTCTGTGAATACTTCGTCTTTGAATTTGTCGTGAGCGTACGACTAGCAGGACGACACTTGTGAAGCATGTTGCAAGACCAGGCCCATTGGATCATGCTTGTGAAATCAACCCGTCGGGAATCTAAACTCGAGTTGGCTCAACCCTTCTTGTTTTTCTTGAGCGGTGTCCTTATCCAAGTATAACCCTACATGGAAGCCATAGGGTATGAAGGCTCATTTCTTGTCCTTGACCAGGGTGGCGTTGTAGCCCTGCAATATGGTTTGATAAAATATTTCCCCTACCACAAGTCATTCTGGGACATGAGATGGTAGAATATGTGGTGCTCAGGTGGCCCTGAACACCCTGATGTAGGTGTCGCACTCGTGTAAGAAACAATGGCCTACCTTGGATATCATTTTCTTGTCTGCAACCGATAGTCTTGGGAATTCCTTCTTAAAAAGAATAAAATAAATTCGCACAATGAATTCGTCACATATGAGGGAGTAAGACTTCTTATACATGTTTTCCCATATCACACTGAAGTAGATGTGGACCAGGAGATCTGCAACATGCCAGCTCAGATTCATGTCAGCGAAGATGTTTCTGGTGCACCTGACATCGAGCAAGTATGAATCCATGTAGAAAGTTGGTGTCTCTCCTTCCTTATACAACTGAGCCTATTATACACAAATGATCAATTGTTTAGAAATTTTTTCTCCCTAGTTGAAACCACTCCCGGAGATCGCCACTGTGTAAGCCAGGGGAATTCACACCTCTGAAAATCTGGAGCAGTCCTTCTCTCCATATAATCAGTAGATGAGAGAAATCAAATAGATGTATGGCTACCTTAAGTTGGTCATCTCGTACCAGCCGGTGCTCCGGTTGGTGTACTTCTTGTCCTCCCTCCACCACAAGGCCATCACCCAGCTGGTGTCGTGGAGTTTGTAGAACTTTACCATGAAGTCTGTGTTTAGCCGCTCCTCAGGGTCTCTAATCTTGTAGTATTTTTGAACTGCTACTGGTAGGAACACTCCGACACACCCACCATTTTCATCGTTGATTAAACATTTGTGTGTGCCTGTGTGGTCGATGAGCCACTTCAGGAATTCTATGCAGGGAAAAATGAGAGTTCTGCTTTCCATCATATGTAGGTATGACCATGGGATGTTCGAGAACACCTCGTCATCAAACGCTCTTACATATGGATAACTGTGTGGGACATATTCTAGGTATTCCCCTCGGATGATCTTATTAAAGAGTTTTCCCTAATGTGGGAGTGCCATCTTGGACCCTATGCTTGCCTCTGTATCTCCAAAGGCCGGAGGCTAGATGAAAACCTTCTTCATTGTTGTATTAATGACAGGTTTCGGCCTCCGAGTGTATTCCAATTGTTTTGTGGCCCTGGAGAAGAGCCTTCACCTACGTCTGGTTCTTTCAGCTTTGGTGCCCTCGACGATTGTCTGGTGGTTCGCTTCCTTGGTGGCATTGTTCCTACAACTACAATAAAATTTCAGAGACTGTGTGAAACAAAAATCGCATAAAAAACATTTGAATCACAGCCAACAAATTTACAGACTCGGATACATACCTCTGAATCTTGTTAAAACTTGGTTATTTTGACAATCATGGGATCGATACAGCCTTCGAGTCGCTCATCCTACTCCTTTGGATTCTCCAGAATTCTCTTATGCACAGAATGATATCGTTTACAATGGCTCAAGAGAATTTAAACAGGGAAGAACTTACAGTGTCTTATCATCAATTCAATTCGGGTTATGAGTGAAATTTTAACAAATTTTTCGTCGAATATCTATAACTTAAATTCATTGTGGGTTAACGGTGGAGGCACGGGTGGTGATGTGGTCTATCGATGATTTTAAATGGTTGTTTTGATTGGTGCACAAGGTAGCAACTAATGCGGTATTTGGTATTAATTAGATCCTTAAATGCTTCAAAATCTGATCGTATTTAATGTTAAAATGTCCCATCATGTCGCTCTCTCAGTGGGTGGATCGGGGATTGGGGATCTGCTATGAACGTTTTATTTGATGTGTTTCTGGAAAAATCTCTGACGCCAATCAATTTCACCGTATAATGTTATCGTGGCAAAGCTGACTCAGACCTAGGGAACTAAGAAAGACTCTGGATAAAACTAGACCATACGATCCTCCTACCGGGTAAATACATGTGGCGCTAAAGACCAATGACTTAATTAGCATGTATTAATTGGATTCGGGACTGTCCTTAAGTTATTCATTCTAAAACAAACCTTAGCTTGTTGATGCCGAAAAAGTATCTAGGTTCGGCGATCGGCGATAAACCTATCAAGTGCTTTCTTCGGATTAGCTTCCTCGAAAAATACCCGATGTTGAAAACGCATCGGGGATCGGCGATCGAGAATAACCTTTAGCGCGGTCAAAATGTTTGTTGCGATCTTTTTAGGTTTTCCCCAATTCCAATAAGCACATCGGGCATCGGCTATCGACGATATCTTTTCTCTCTTCATTAATGTCTATCCCCCTCGTATTTTACCAATGCCGAAGGGGAATTGTCTATTAGCGATATCCTTATGCAAGACTTGGCACAAAACAAAAACTTCCTTTTGTCAATGCTGATGGAGATCGGCGTTGGACGACTGAGGTTTCCTGAGTGGTTCTTTTCTTTCTTTGAATTCCTTCCAATGTCGAATCTGAGTGCGTTGGGTGAAGTGTTTTGGCTGTCGATTCTTTATTCAGGTGTTAATTGTTGGAGTTACTTCACACACACCTAGGATTTATTTTTCCTAAGGTTTTTCCTTTTTTATTAGTCATTATTAGTCATTATCCAGTCTCCTATATTTTAGGAAGAATATTCTTCTAGGGAGAATATTCTCTTCAATTTTCACTTCAGTTTGATTAGTTGAGTTGAGTCTAGATGTTGCATTGGTTTTATCACCATGCAACATTGGGATCATCACCATGTTAATGAGCACTTGCCTTGCGATCATCACCAGATTGATGCATTACCCTTGATTCCTTGATCTACTCCTCACTACACTTCGTTCAGTCAATTAACTGAAGAATGGTTGACTAGTTAACTCAGCTAGGTGGCAGTTCACTCACGTAACTGCCTGAGAGACTAGACTAGGTGGCAGTTCACTCCCGTAACTGCTAGTGTGTGTCTAGATCACTCTAGACCACCACTATGGCTCATTAGTTACTCATGTATCCTATATCTATTGTAAATTATTCACTCTTTGAGTGTGGAATACGGTTAATGAGAATTATTTCATTCTTTCTCTCCTTCTTCTTCTTTCTCTAATTCTCTCTGCAAATGTGTGTATTATTGTTTATCTAGATCTATTCTATGTAGTTTCAGCACATTTACATGGTATCAGAGCTGACACATTGCTAAGAAAATATACACCAAATTATTTTTTGCAGGTACTAAAGATTGAACACAACAAAAAGATGGATTATTCGCCGGAAATACTTCTCACGCCTCATAACTATTTGGAATGGAAGCCAAAAATTCTACTTCTGATCAGATGCAGAGGCTTGTACCAAATAACTATGGCAATGGAAGTAGATGAGAAACATGATTTTCTCAATAGACAAGATATGGCCATAGGATGGATCCTCTCGTTTATTTCTCCTGAAATTCTCCATCAAGTATATGATGAGTCACAAGAATCAAATCCAAATGAATTATGGACCAAATTGGAGGTTCTATTTGGGAATAAAGAATATTTTGAATATTTCATGCAGGAGCTTGAATAGATAGAGCCAGAAGATAAGCCATCAGAAGATCAAACATTTTATTCTGAAGATTCTTATACAAAAGTATTTGCACAAATTTGTATTCCATTAATTGAAGATGATGTCTACTCCATTTCAGATTTGTTTTCTGAATTTCATGTGGAAGATATATGGCATGCATCTCAGGAGTCACATGTAGACACTTTTGCATGCACCATGCATGCATCTCAGGAGTCACATGCATACACTTTTGCATGCACCATGCATGCATCTCAGGAGACAAAAAGGGAGTCGTGCACACCAGACTCAATTCTAATATTGTTTAGAACAATTTGTAGAAAAAAATTGTATATTTGAATTCCTCTCGGGAAAATATCCAATTTCAAAAACAAATCGTCTAAAACGGAGTCCGGGAAGTGAAGTTGTGATCATTTTAAAATCAACAAAATTTCAGCGTTTTTCTAGAAACAACCGCACTGTTTTCAAAATTTCATCCAAACTTTATTTGGATCTTATTCAATACAAGAAGAGAAAATGGATATGTGTGGACATATAAATGATACATCTACTTAATCAGATCCATGCAGACATCTACATCTTCAACAAAATCTTCAACGAACACAAACTTGCACAGTTGCGAGGTCTTCTTGAAGTGAAGGACAAGGTTGCTTAGCAACTGTTTTTTGTTCCTTCTCAATTTTTTTTTACATACATTGTAATTTGAGGGCGGGGGGGGGGGGTTCCCATGAGGTTTTCCCTCTTTTATCACTTTAATTCAGTGTATATTTTGTATTTGGGTACCTAACATGGCCTCGTTGTCGAGACCCATTCTTTATTTTCACCATAGTGATGTTCAGGGGGGTGTTGGAGTTACTTCACACACACTTAGGATTTATTTTTCCTAAGGTTTTTCCTTTTTTATTAGTTATTATTAGTCATTATCTAGTCTCCTATATTTTAGGAAGAATATTCTTCTAGGGAGAATATTCTCTTCAGTTTTCACTTCAGTTTGACTAGTTGAGTTGAGTCTAGATGTTGCATTGGTTTTGTCACCATGCAACATTGGGATCATCACCATGCTAATGCGCTCTTGCCTTGGGATCACCACCAGACTGGTGCATTACCCTTGATTCCTTGATCTACTCCTCCCTACACTATGTTCAGTCAGTTAAGTGAAGACTGGTTGACTAGTTAACTCAGCTAGGTGGTAGTTCACTCACGTAATTGCTTGAGAGACTAGACTAGGTGGCAGTTCACTCTCGTAACTGCTAGTGTGTGTCAAGATCACTCTATACCACCACTATGACTCATTAGTTACTCATGTATCCTACATCTATTGTAAATTATTCACTCTTTGAGTGTGGAATACGGTTAATGAGAATTATTTCATTCTTTCTCTCCTTCTTCTTCTTTCTCTAATTCTCTCTGCAAATGTATGTATTATTGTTTAGCTAGATCTATTATGTGCAGGTTCAACACATTTACATTAAGGCATTTTAATTCATGGGGTTTCATAAGTTCAAACAAACCTGAGTAGGTGATGAGAGTCGTGAGAATAAGCAAAGACAAAACATGCCCCAAAATGAAGTTGAATCAGACAATGCAAAAGATCAAGTGGTACCCAAAAAAGCAAAAAAATGGCAAAGGCTTTTTAGGGTGTGTTGTGTGCTCAACACCTCCTTAGTTGGTGCCCTGAGATATTGGGTCGAGTACTACTGCTGTACACCGCACATATATCAGAGATCTATAGCACAAGGCAAACCCTTGTCTGTAGAAACCATGAATATCCTACCCATGGGGATGGAAACAAAAACAAAACAGACAAGATATATTGTGGTGCAACTATGCCTTTTGCATTATGGTTGCAAAATAACTACACATTTCTTCTTGTTAAGAATTTGGGAATTTCGTCACTACAGTATTATTCAGGTTGGAGTATAACTCCGCGGGAGTAAAAAAAAGAAAAAATGAGTATAGTGGTCTTGTCGAAACACTAATTTGGGACCTATCCCACTAGGTTCCTCTCTTCACCCCGATTCTAATGATACCTATCATTTTTAACACATTTTTTTTGTGTGGACCTGACCCTTCTTCGACACCCTTATTTGGCCCCTATCCCATTAGATCCCCCTTTTCGCCCTAATCACAATGGTACCTATAATTTGACACCCTTATTCTCAGTGATCCCACCCACCCCTCTAGACCCCTTTTGTTTCCCCTATACCATTTTCCTGCCCATTTTTCCAAATGGCTACCACAAGATCCCAAGAACTCAATATGATTACTGACACCCACCAGAACTAGGAAGACATCAAGACTATCAATGCCAACCTTAGATCAATCAATTCAACTTGAGATCCTCAAAGAACAATGTTCCTACATCAAATACCTCAAAGACTTCAAATCCACCTTTGAACACTTCATGGGTTGTTCCCAGAACCCTTCCTTGTAACAGCCCAATTTGATTATTTATTTATCATAGCTGTTAATTTAAATTTAATTAATTATTAAAATAAATTCAATGAGTCTTTTTATTATTTTATTATTAAGAAGGTAGGTGAAGTAATTAATGAAGGGATAACGCTATTGGGGAATTAATGAGGGGATAATGCAGTTGGAGAATTGAATGTGGGGGAGGATTTGAGATGGGAGGATAAGGAAGAGGGGAGATGATGTGAAGAGGGGTCTTTGGGGTTTTGGAAAAATTGGGGAAGAGGAAGGCAATGATGAAATTCTGAAAGAGAAGGGGAAGAACATGTTTTTTTGGGGAACTCTCACAGGGACACTATTCTTGTTGGGAACTTTGGGCTCGGGGGCCAGGACACCGCAAGGATTCCTGGAGCTAGGGAGCCAGAGAGGTTGTTCCCAGTTGGTTGGGAGGTAAATATTCAGCTTAGGAAGTTTTGGGGCAGTTGGGAAAGAACAAGAACAAACATGAAAGGGGATAAATCAACCAACCTGGAGGTCAAGGTATGTATTTTACGAGTTGGTATGTTATCATTATGTTGTTGTTATTATGCTATCTATTTACCAGTTTATTCTTTGCATAAAGAAAATTTCTAAACTAAATTGCAGTCATTTCTGTAGGAGATTACAAAATATTTATTTTTTTGAAGCCCTAAATTAGGAATGCCTTACATTCCTCTTATGAACAACCATCTTATCAGGATGACCATGAATCTTCCCATTACCAAGGTTCTCATACTACCCACTTTTCTCAATACCTCCTCCCTCCCAGAATTGAGGTGAACAAATTTGATGGATCAGATCCCACAGGTTGGGTCACCCAAATGGAACATTATTACTCTTTGCATGGAATTACTGATGATTTATCCAAGCTTCATTATGGTGTCCTACATCTAGATCTAGAATGATGGAAATGGTGGCAATTGAAAAAAAAAGGCACGCCAAGGGTATGTTGCTTGGACATAGTTTGTGGCCGAACTTTATCACCGATTTGACTTTGACACCACCATTTAGGCCATTTGACCAATTTAAAGCAGTCTGGAACAGTGGAAGAATTTATTTCCGCATTTGAGAACTTGGATTTCATAACAGAGGGCATGCCAGATGCTTTCTTTATGGAATGCTTTATCAGTGGCCTCAAAGATGAAATTTTTTCCTGTGTTCTCATGGCACGCCCCCAGACTTGGTGGGAAGTTACCCAACGATCCAAGGAAGAACAACATATTGTATCCTCCCAGAACTGCAAACCATCCTTTCCTCCTCGCCCTAAACCCACCAATTATGCCCCTCGTGCAACTCCCCTAAAGATCCAGAAATTAACCAGGGCTGGAATTCCTGAACGTGAACTCAAGGGTCTTTGTTATAATTGTGATGACAAATATTTTCTCGGGCACAAGTGTAAGGAACAAAACATTTTTATGGTTGTGATTGATTACATTTCTGAAGAAGATGTTGTTGTTCCTCCTGTTGAGGAACTACCACTGCCATTTGATCTGACCCCATCCTCTGATCCACTAGACGTTGACCTGATGATTTCACTTAATGCCCTCACTAGCTTCTCTACTCCCTAGACTCTCAAATTAATTGGTTACATCAAAAATAGGAAATTCATCATCCTTGTTGACACTGGTAGCACCCATAATTTTATTTATCGCCGCATTTCCAAAGAATTCAATTGTTACATCCGCTCCATCAATAATTTTCAAATCATGATCGCCAATGGAGGTTCTATGAAATGTGGGGGAAGATGTCAAAATGTGCAACTAAAAATTGGTTAGTATCACTTGAAATCCCATATGTTTGTTATAGACACGGGGGGTTGTGACATTGTTCTTGGTTTTGAATGGTTACACACTCTGGGTCCCATTCTCATGGATTTTAAGGACTTAACCATAATATCATAAGTTCCCATTGGATGGAAAAACTCCTCAAAAAAGTTCATTCGAAAATTATAACCCAACTCCACTCCATTCATGTTGTTGAGACACCTTCTATGCATCCCGACCTACAATCTATCCTTTCCCACCACCAAGTTATTTTTACCACTCCCAAAGAACTTCCCCCTTCCCTTGGATTCCATTATCATTCCATCCCTCTCATCCCAGGCAATTTTCCTCCCAATGTTCAGCCTTATCGTCATCCCTTTTCCTAGAATAATGAAATTGACAAAATTATTCATGAATTACTAGAAGCCAGTGTTATCCATCCCAATACTAGCCCCTATTCTTCCCCTATGTTCATGGTACTCAAGAGAGAAGGTACTTGGCACATGTGTCCTAATTTCTGTTCCCTCAACAAACTCACAATCAAAGACAAATTCCCCATTCCTGTCATTGATGACCTCTTGGATGAATTGAGTGGTGCTCAGTTCTTCACCAAACTGGATCTACGTTCTGGCTACCACAAGATCCATATGAAAGATGAAGACATTCCCAAAAATACATTTCGCACTCATGAGGGTCATTATGAGTTCCTGGTAATGCTCTTTGGATTGTGTAATGCTCCTTCCACTTTCCAAAGTCTTATGAATCACATCTTCTGTCCTTTTCTCCATCATTTTGTCTTAGTTTTTTTTAATGATATTCTCATCTATAGTCAAACTTGTCCATCCCATCTCTCCCATGTGGATCAAGCTCTCCATTTACTCTCTAAGCACCAACTTTTCCTCAAACAATCTAAATGTGCCTTTGGTGCCTCAGAAGTGGAATACTTGGGTCATTTTTTCGACAAGGATGGTGTTCGAGTGGATCCTAAGAAAATTAAAGCTATGCAGGATTGGCCTCGCCCTAAAACTCTTAAGAGATTGCATGGTTTTTTTGGGTTTAATGAGATATTATAGGAAGTTTGTTCAGAATTATGGAAAAATTGCAGCTCCTCTCACTTCTCTTCTTAAAAATAATGCTTTCACTTGGACTTCAGCTGCAGATCATGCTTTCCAAGCCTTGAAAGATTCTATGTGCTCGACCCCTATCCTAACACTTCCAGACTTCACAAAGACATTCATATTGGAATGTGATTCTTCTGGGAAAGGAATTGGAGCCGTCCTCATGCAATATGGCAGGCCTTTGGCCTTCACTAGCAAACAACATTGCGAGCTACATTTGGGCCAATACATTTATGAAAATGAAATGTTAGCTATTCTACATGTTGTGTATCTCTGGCATCCTTATTTATTGGGTCAGCAATTCCAAATCAAAACTGATCATTAGATTCTCAAGTATTTCCTGGAACAACGAATTTCATCCCCGACACAACAAAAATGGGTGACCAAGTAATTTTGTTATGATTATGAGATCATTTACAAGAAGGGAAAGGAAAATGTCGTGGATCATGCTCTTTCCTGGAAATATGAAGAAGACAGGTCCCTTTTCTCCCTCTCCTTCATTGTACTAGATTGGCTCCAAGTTGTTCGTCAGGAATGGCTGCAAGACCCCACAATTTCTCGCATGCTCCACCAATTGTGACACAATTATTCAGTTTCTCCAGAGCACTCTTGGCACAATGAAGAGCTTCGCTACAAATTCCATTTGTATTTATGCAAGAAATCATAATTTAAATCCACAATGCTTTCAGAACTTCATGCCTCACCCATAGTCAGGCATTCAGGGTTTACCAAAACCTATGAATGGGTCAAACGTTCTTTTTTCTGAAATGGTATGAAACATGATGTCCACACCTTTGTGGTTGAATCCGAGGTCTGTCAACGCAACAAGGGAGAAACTGTCAAATCTCTGGGAACACTCCAACCACTTTTGATTCCCCTTCCTATTTGGTGAGATATTTCTATGGACTTCGTTGTGGGCTTACCTAAATCAAGAAATAAGTCACCCATCATGGTGGTCGTAGATCGTCTCTCCAAATATGCTCATTTTTGTTCTCTTCAACACCCATTCACAACCGCCACAGTGGATCAAATATTCATGGATAATATCTTCAAGATTCATGGCATGCCTAATTCTATTGTCTCTAACAGAGACTCCACTTTCACCAGCAATTTTTGACAATAATTGTTCAAGCTACAGGGTACTCAATTGCATCTTATCACTGCCTCTCACCCCCATATGGATGACTAGACTGAAGTTATCAACAAGTGTTTGGAAACATATTTGAGGTGTTTTGCATCTGAGAGGCAAAATCGATGGGCTCAATGGTTACCCCTAGCTAAATGGTGGTACAACACATATTACCATACAACTACTTGCATGAATCCTTTTGAAGCAGTCTATGGAAAAAATCCCCCATCATTTCTCTCATATATGATAGGGGTCTCGAAGGTTCAAGAGGTTGACAAACATTTTATCATCCGAGAGGCTATTCTTCATGCCCTCAAAGATGATTTGGTCATGGCTCAGAATCACATGAAGAAACAAGTAGATCAAGGTCATTCCGAACGACATTTTGTTGAAGGGGACCACGTGTTTCTTCGACTACAACCTTATAAGGAGAATTCACTCAAAGTTGAACACTATTAGAAACCTGTGCCCAAATTTTATGGTCCTTATACAGTGCTCAAGTGTGTGGGATCAGTGGCCTATTAGTTAGCTCTACCCAGTCAGTCAAAGCTCCATCCTATTTTTTATGTTTCCTGCTTAAAGAAGGTGATTGGAACTAAGTGTCAAACTCAAAAATGTCTCCCTGAGTTGGATGAAGAAGGTTCCATATGGTTGCAGCCACAGGTAGTCTTCTCCCAACGAGAGCGTCATCTTTGTCAATGCACCATCAATGAAGTTTTAGTCCAATGAAAAGATACAATTCTAAAAGATGTCACCTGGGAACCGACCACCATTCTACAACAATTTCCTCATCTTAAGCCTTGAGGACAAGGTTGTTCTTCAAGGGGGAGGGCATGTTAGGGACCTAACCTCCCTAACCCCTTAGGTAGGTAGAATACTATAATTCCATGTAATAAATGTAACAACCCTAATTAATTAATTAATTAATTATCATGATTAAATATTTGATTAATTAATATTAGTTTAATAAATAAACTAATTAATTATCATGATTAAATATTTGATTAATGAATATTACTTTAATAAATTAATTAATTAATTATCATGATTAAATATTTTTTAATGAATATTAGTTTAATAAATTAACAATTTTTATTTTGGAGACATTAATAAATTATTAATTATTATTTTGTATCAGTAGATGGACCCATTTATGAAAAGGGGGATAAGGTAGTTGATATTTAATGCGGGGATAAGGTGGTTGAGGTTTAATGAATGGATAAGGCAGTGAATAAGAACTAGCATATTTGGGCCATTTTGCGACGGCTGTTTCGATGCTATTGCGACGTTATTTCGTTGATATGGCGACGAATATGGAGTCTCTGAAACATCAGTTTATGTGACATGGATTTTTCGACGAACTTGATCAAACATCGCAAAAGTGACAATATAGGCAAACAATGTGAAACCAATTTTTCGTCTAAATTGCGACAACAACTTTTATAGCAAAAGGAACGCATCAATATAAGTTGTCATCGCATATGCGACGACAACTTTTCATTGTTTATATAGCTAAACCGTCGCATCAATAGAAGTTGTCGTCACCTATTCGATGACAACTTTTTGTTGTTTATGTAGCTAAACTGACGCATCAATATAAGTTGTTGTCGCCTATTCGACAACAACTTTTTGTTGTTTATGTAGCTAAACCGATGCATCAATAGAAGTTGTCGTCGCCTATTCGACGACAACTTTCTGTTGTTTATATAGCAAAATCGTTGCATCGATAGAAATTGTTGTCGCATAGGCGACAACAGCTTTTTGTTGTTTGTATATCAAAACTTTCACATCAATAAAAGTTGTCGTCGGATATGCGACGACCAAAATGTATTTAGAAAAAAATAAAAAATTATTTTGGGCATCAATTTTGATATTAATATTAAATCCCAAAGGGTATTGCATGAGCCCCATATTGATTTCACAAAGCCTTGGGACTTCTTTGATGGAGCTTGTCAAGGCTCTCCAAAAATGTGTGGGGATGGAGTCATACTCTTTTTAGATCATTACCACTTC
>ML778911.1:1290742-1333967 GCA_009831015.1 Picea engelmannii | reverse complement strand
ATATAGTTTCTCATTTTTTAGTTGAATTTTTATGGATATTGAAGTTTAGCACAAGTTAAATTATTAATTTGGATATTATAGTTGTTCAAGAAATATAAGGTTTTAATTTTGCAAATTATTAACCAACAAACAATATAGTTGTCTTCAATTGGCCTCCAATTTGATTGAAATAAAATTTAAAATGTATTATTTTTTGGATACATTGTAATGTAAAATATTTTTTATATATTTTTTAATATATAATATTGTTACTCCCAACTTGAAGTTTCCTACAAATTTCGGTAAAACTTCTAGTTGTTTTGTACACTCATATCCACATTCCCAATGTTCCCACATTCCAGAAATGCGTGCAACATAGCTTTAAACCCATCAAAGTGATTCATGAACTATTTTACTTTCGCATAGTCTAAACGTTCTACTTTTTAGCTCTTTTTTGGTCAAAATTTTTGATCAAATTTACTTGAAATCTAGTGAGAAATTGTTGGAATTGCAAATTTGAGTGGTTGAGTTTGTATAATCCGAGTACCCCAAGATTTTTCAGGGCTCAAATCCATTTTTGCATTAAAAAAAAACAATTTAAACAACATAAAATGGTGAGTTCACCAAGATTTGTATCCTTGGATTCTGGTGAAAAAGTTCAAAAGGTAGAACTTTCAGGCAACTTTTACTTCCATCAATTTAAATATGCAAATTGTCACGCCCCCAAGTGTCATGCCTAGGTCCAACCTTGACATCTCGTGGATGTGTAACACCACGATGTTTTTCCCTTGGAAGCTTAGCTCAACCAATGATACTTCACCTGAACTACGCCTCTTCACCTAGAGCATACACATACTCTATTCTAGGCTACGAATGAGTCACATCCTTACTCTATGCAACCCAATTGTATACTTATACATTCATTAACTTAGTTTAACACTTATTCAATTTGGCATACAACAAAAACCATGTGAAACACAAGCGACAAATATATAGTGCAGGCAACACCAACAGTGCCTAATACCCGGGTTCGTTTGTTTATATTGCAAAACAGAAAGAAAGCTTTACAAGGAGGGTGCTACTATCCCAGTTACAAACATGGGCAAGGTTTCACGACTCTACCTTACACATCATAACTCTCCAGACTTGTGATTTCGTCACACCAAGACTCCCCTTTGTTGTTCCTCCTTGCCTCAGCCTAAGGTGTGCCCCATTAGTGTGCCCAGCCTCAGAGTTCCATCCCTTGTCTTCACTTGGTTTTTACTTGTCTTCATTTGGTTGTGCATATTTTCCTTTATATGGACTTCAAGAGTCATTTGTTTGAAACATCACATCTCTTCGATGTGTCATACCCCTTCGTGAATCATCACACTTAACCGACCATCGCGCCCCTCTGTGGACCCATGGAACCCATCTAATCTCATGCGCTCATCAACTATTTGTCTCTTGGATTGGTGCGTCCCATCCTTGGGTGCATGCCCCCCTTCTCACGCTCTTCCTTATGCCGATTGTTGTGACTCTCCGTGGGTGTGTCGATGGAGTTGTTCAACCTCTCTGACGTGCCCATGCTGCTAAGGGTAGACGGGTACACTACTTGGGCATGCTCCCAAGTTTCCCCACCCTTTCCCAAACACAACCCAAATCTTCATCATCCGTCGCAATAGAAGAAGGGTGTGTGCCCCCTTGGATGTGTCATTTTCCCAACCGATGGTTTCTTCCTTGTGCTCTTCGTCCATTCCATTGTCGAATCTGCCCAAGGAGTGTGCCCACTTAGTGGGTGTCCTGAGAGGCCTTACATCATCCTCCAATAAACTTGTTGATGTACCAACAACTTCTGTACCACTTGCGATCCGTAGCGACCTCTTTCAAACTCCTGAATCATGTCCTCATATTTCCATAAGGACTCATACCTCTCCTAACTATTCTTTTTGTCGGGTTTGTCGTTCTAATGGATGAAGTACTCGTGCACTCGACCTCCGCCCCGTCCCAGGATGTGATGCGCCAAAATCTTCTCTACCTCGAACTCCGACTTATTTGCAACCATGGCCAACACCCTGGATGTTGATTAAATTATTGTCATTGATGTCAAAGGTAAGTAATCATTCAAATATAAATGTGACTTTAATAAATACAAAAGTGGAAAATTTAAATGGAAGTGGAATTTATGTAAAAGTGGAGTAAACATGAAAGCGGATTAAATATAAATGTGATTGTTATCGCACAAGTTGTAGGTTGGGAAAATCTCGACCCAAACCACAATATAGAGACAACTAAGAGAACACCTACCCACTGTCACCTCATATAGGTATTCCCATCACTTTAGAGGTGAAGTGATCACTTCAAGGAGGGAATTCTGAGTGACCCTAGGGGGAAATGAAGCGAAAAGTGAGAGTATAGAAATGAGGCCCCTATCGATCAATGATGAAAGGTAAGAAGGGATTGAAAGAGTCTCGTGGATAAATGAAGATGTGCCACAGTGTAGGAGACCTGCCAATGATAGTTGTACCTACCCAAGACACAAGAAAAACTGAGATGCAATCCCAATAATCTTATTGACAAGCAAGAAAATCTTGTTGTCCTTGTTAGAAGAAATATATTAAGATACAAATAAGCAAATAAATGTCAACAATAGCTACTAAATAAATTCCAAAAGTCAAGATAACGATGCAAGAGCTAAGCTAGGTATAACTAGTACAACTCAAGATTGAAAGATAAATACTTTAGCATAAATGTAAGGCTGTTATAAACAAGTTTTGCAGAGATATTTTATTATCCTTGTGGATGTATCAAACAAGTTGATACAATAGAAAAATCAGCCACCAAAAATTGCAAGTAGTCCACCCAAAAATTGTGCTATGACTAGTAGATTGTAGGGGCAAAATATTGGCAACTTCTAACGAGTGAATTGTCATTTATTTAAGAAAATGTTTAGGGTTTAATACAACCCTCTTGTATGTATCTTTTTTGTTATAACATAAGCAATAATTTCTTAGAGAAACAATATTCCTTGAGGGATTTAAGAAGCCTCAAGAAGCTAGAACAACTTCCAATTTAGACAATCTCAAAATCCCGAGTTTTCACGCTAACCGATGAAAGGTTTTATTTCTCCAATGCAATTAGATTAGTTCCTTTAGCTATTTTGTTATGGAGTCAAATAAAGAATGATCTAGAAATTCTATCTCCTTGAGGGTGTAATCTCTTTTACTCCCCAAGGCAAGCAAGGTTAACTAGGAAGTACTAGGAGGGTGTAAGCCCTTTTACTTCTTGTAGTAAAATCTTATGAAACAAATCATTCCAAGATGAAATTGATGGAAATGGCGGGGTTGTATGTCCTTATACTCCCCAATAATTATAGAAAAATCAAACTTGTAACCAAGCAATGAAGCAACAATAAGATAGATTCCTTACCTAGTCCAAGCATCAACAAGATAAACTTCCTTTATACCAAGATTAATCCACCACGAATTCAAGAGAATAGATCCAAGAGAGGTAGCACACTACTTCTTCCACAAATAGAAAAAATAAACCATAAAAAGAGCACAAGAGATAGATATTTCCCAAAGAGGGCGCAAATTTCAGCTAGGAGTCTTCTCACAATGGGAGAGTTATGATGAAAAATGAAATAGATATGATCTCTATTTATACAAATCCTCTAAACATAGTTTGTACGCAAAACTTAGGGTAAAACACAAGATAAGGGGTTAACAACCCTTATCTTTCCCCATTACAAAAATAATATTATTTAATTCATATTTTACACATAAAAGAAACCCTAGAAACATGACGTCACCCTCTTTTTGGTTAACATTTGGCACTTTTGGTCAAGTCATTGAGTTGGAGAAGGAAAGGATAGGCCTCCAAAGGCTAATAGTATTCAACCAAGACATTTCTTCCATGATCTATGGGCATCTTACTTCAAAACGTTCCAAGTTTCCATCATCACCACCAAACCCTAGTCTTAGGTGACGTCAAGCCCCCAAAAAGTGACGTTTTTCCCCTTTCATGCAAGTCGTTTGGCATGTAGGGGGTGAAAAAGATCCTACAAGGTGTCCTATAGGCCTCCAAAGGCATATCATCGTCATCCAGAGTGTGGGCACTTGTCATCCAACCTGTGGGCTTCAAGCCCCATGGAAGCCCAAGCTAGGCTTGTTCTTCCAAAATTCTCCACTAGCTAGGTCCCGCAAAGACAAATGGATATGCCCTCCAAGAATATCAACTCAAATGCATAATTATGAGTAAATCAAATGAATAAAAGTGTCATCTAAGCATGTACATCCAAACCAACTCATCAAAATAAACCAATGCTCAAAGACCCTATGCAATTTTCCAAGTTTAGGTATGGGAGGGTTGACAAAACAACCTATTGGGTGAATCATACCTCAAGTTTAGGGGTGTTTCTAGAGGGGACCTCCTTCTAAGTCACGTGGATGAGGTTTCATGGATGGGGGGAAGACTTTTGGGCATGGGGTTCATGACATACAAGGGGTTGCAGTGTCTCACTTATGGGTGCCTTTGTAAAGGGTGTGATTCACCTTTGTTTTCAATGCAACCTTTTTCCAAGCCCATTTATTGCCTTTCAATCTTTTAGGATGTTTCCAGGTTGAAGACAAGGTGGGGCTTATACCTAAGCATGAAAAACTGTGCCCACCTTGACTCTACCCTGGTCACTGTTAAATTTGGTAGCATCGACAATCATTCTCCATTGAGAGGTCATATGGGCCACCCCGAGGCTAGCCAGGGAGATTTGGAGAATCAACTAGTCTTGTGAGGTATTGAAAAAAGCTAGGGGGAACATACAAACTCTGTGAGTCAAACCAAAATTTAAAATGAATGAGATGCTATGTGAGTCTAATGCAAAAGTCACGGGGAACGTACAACCTCTGTGAGTGTTAGAAAAATAGGACCGTGGAGGAATAAAATAAAAAAAATGAGGAAACAAAACACAGAAGATTCACAATACAATAGAGACACAGATTTACGTGGTTCACCCAGTGTGGGCTACGTCCACCAGAGAAATTGTCAGGTCCTTCCTTTATTATTATCCAGCAAATGAAGGGATACAACCTACAAAAAACCTGCTGTAACTTCCTCTTCTTTCTCTCACAGTCTCCTATCTCATAATACAATATTTGCCATCCACAATAGTCACAGTACATTTCCCTCATATAAGAGGGTTGCCTTCTAGGGAAAAAAACCCTAACATAATTTCTACCGTTAGATCTGCGACCTTATAATGAACGGTCCAGATTTACAATGAAATTACAATATACATTTACAAGGAATTTTTTTCTTTGGGGGCTTCACCCCCGAACCCCCATCGGGGGACGTTACCCTCGAACCCCTGCTAGGGGTCCACTTGCCCCCAGACCCCCCAGCCGGGGGAATAGCCCCCCCGGACCCTACAGAGGGGGTAGCCCCCCTCTGCACTCCCCCACGTGGAAGAGTGTACATACTTCTGGGGTGTAAATACTTCATGGGGTATAAACATGGCTAAAAGTAAAAGACCTCTGAATCAGGAAGATAATCAGGCTCCACAACCAATAGTGAGCATAGACAATCTAGTGCAAAAGTCATGGGGAACGTACAACCTCTGTGAGCATAGATAGACTAGTGCAAAAGTCAGGGGGAACATACAACCTATGTGATCCTAGTCAAACCTTGTGAGACATGAGCAAAAGTCAAGGCATCTAGCAAAAGTTAGGTTGAATATAAAATTCCTATGAGCTAGAAACAAACGATATTCCTAATATTGCAAATGATGTAATTGTATTGATCTAGTGCGTTGGCACATGTAAACATTATCCACCATGAAGAGAATTTCAAATTGCCTTGTCAAGAGTTGTATCTAAAGTATTGAGTCTAGTTCTATTTTAGAACTAAAGTGCAATGTTGAGTTGCAACTAAAGTCTTGAGTCTAGTTCTATTTTAGAACTAAAGTGTAATGTTGAGTTGCAACTAAAGTCTTGAGTCTAGTTCTATTTTATAACTAATGTCTAATGTTGAGTTGCAACTAAAGTCTTGAGTCTAGTTCTATTTTAGAACTAAAGTATAATGTTGAGTTGCAACTAAAGTCTTAAGTCTAGTTCTAAGTTCGAACTAAAGCATGTCAGTCTCAAGTCTAGTTCTAAGTTCGAACTAAAGTGTAATGCTAAGTTGTAACCAATCTCAAGTCTTGTTCTAAGTTCGAACTAAAGTGTAAAGATGAGTTGTAACCAATCTCAAGTCTAGTTCTAAGTTCAAACTAAAGCATGAAGTTGAGTTATGTTTAATGCATGCAATCAGGTTACTATTTCGAGCCTCTCCTCTTCCCCTCTTTAGCCTATATAAGAAGAGGTCAAACCCTCTCTTCAACACAGTTCTGCAACACAGTTTTGAAACACAATTTTCATATGCAGGTTGAGGGTGAAGTAATAGAGGAGCACATCAGTGATAAAGAGGCAGCATATCAGAGGTGTATTTCAGCAAGGTCTTGTAAGTCTTTGTCAGGTCAGAGTCATCTTGGCAAGCTCTTTGAGAGCAGAACATTCATGGTGGATATTTGTAAGAGATCTTACATTATTAATGCAATAAAGGAATATTGTTTGCTGGGGTTTTTCTCCCTGTACATGGTTTCCCCAGGGTATATGCGTTGTTGATGTGCATGTTTACTTATCTACATAGTTATTGCTAGTCAATTATGATTTGGAATTGTTGAAGTGTATAATGTTGGAATCAAAGTATTGAAGAAAATAAAAGAATTAATCCGCATAAGAAATCAAGCTCATAATTTTAACATGGTATCAAAGCTTAGGGTGTGTTAAACGTGTTGAAGTGTAGCAACAGGTACACACAAATCCAAGAAAGCTTGATTAAGTTTCCAGTGTGAGGACCATGGCATCCTCCATTTCAGTCAAGGCCGAGGATAGGCTCGAAGGAGCTACCAAATTTAATGTGTGGAAGCTCCATATAACAAATATCTTGCAAGAGCACAATCTTGAGTAGTATGTGACCACAGTGGTGGAGGAACCAATGAATAATGCAGGAAGAACTACCTTCGGGAAGAGTCAAGTAAAGGCCAAGCGAATAATCTTTGACTCAGTCAAAGACAATATAATGCCTGCAATGACTTCGTTGATGACTACCAAGGACTGTATGGATACCTTGGTGAATCTGTATGAGAAACATGCTCCAAGTCAGAAGAGGACACTTAAGCACAAACTTAAGTATTTGAAGATGGATAAAGGTGAATCAGTGGCATCTTTCTGTTCCAGGATAGCTCAGATCAAAGATTAGCTTTTGGTCACAGGGGTGACAATGGACAATGATGATTTAGTGCAGGCCATTTTTGACAGTCTTCCTTCTTCAAGGGAGACCTTCTTATGTAGTGTAAGTGGGAGAGAGATTCAACCCACGTTTGAGATATTATGGCATGATTGCCTCCAGGAGGAGATTCGCACAACTACCAGGAGCGAGCCAATGAAAGAAGAGCACTCAACCTTAGCATCAAGATTCAAGGGAAAGAAGAAAGGCACTTTCCAGAAAGGCTCTCAGTGGAATCCAAACACCAAAGGTACATTCAAAGGCAAGAATATTGATACATGTAAGATTAAATGCCTTAGTTGTAATAAGTTGGGTCATTTTGCTAAAGATTGTTGGTTTAGAAAGAAATATCCTAGGAAAGGGAAACATCATGCCTCAACTACTGAGGATGATGAATCCAAAAGAAATCATAAAAGTCCTTCTAATGATAAAGAAAATATGAAAGAATATTATTTGGTTTCTGCCTTATCTAGTTCAGTTTCCACGGGGCCGAAAACTTGGTTAGTAGATAGTGGTGAATCAAAGCACATGACAGGGTACAAGGAGATCCTCTCAGACTTTGAGACAAAATCTTTTGCAGAGCAGGTCGAGGTTGGGGATGAAAAATGTTATAAGATAGAGGGAGTAGGCTCTATCTCCTTTAGATTGGAATCCGGGGCTAGACTTCATGTTGATGAAGTATTATATGTTCCAGGACTCAAGAAGAATCTACTATCAGTTGCAACCCTTGAGGAAAAGGGATATTGGGTGATCTTCAAGGACAGGAAGGCACTACTATGGGCTAAAGGTAGCCACATAAGTACAACAAACCCCATTGGAACTCACAGTTGAGGACTGTACGTCGTGTTAGGGCAATCAGTTTAGGCATTGACTCATGATGCGACTAGCTCCAACGAGTTGTGGCATAGAAGACTTGGACATCTTCATTACAAAGATCTTCCAGATCTACAGAACATGGTATGTGGCATGCCCTCTATTTCTCTTAGTAAAAATGAAATTTGTAAGGGATGAATGCTAGGTAAAAATATAAAGAAAGCATTTCCTAGTAGTGACAACTGAGCTCAGGGCATCTTAGATCTGGTTCATTCTGATGTATGTGGTCCCATGTCATCTCCCTCACTCTGTGGTTGTTTGTATTATGTCATTTTTATTGATGATTACTCAAGAAAATGTTGGATATATTTTCTTAAAGATAAACGTGACACATTTGATAAATTCAAAGAGTATAAATCCTTTATTGAAAAGCAGACAGGGAAACACATCAGAATCCCCTTTCTTGTAATCTATTTGCCTTGCTCTATGATCAAAAGTCCCTTTTACCTTTTCTTGGTTCTTTTCCATTTGATGAAAGACCATTTTTTGAGTTTCATCTAATTCCATGAGTTGATCAATTCACCCTTGCAATGCTTCTTTATATGTGGAAAATTGTTGGGCTATTTGCAGTGTTGGAATCTATAGGTTTATAGGTAAGTGTGCTTCTAACCCATAGACTAACTCAAAATGGGTCTTCCTGGTAGAGGTCTTAGTAGTTGTGTGGTCTGTCCACAAGGCATACTTAATCTTGCTATCCCAACTTTTCTTGTTTTCCCCAACAATTTTCTTTACAATATTCATGATGTTTTCGTTACTAGATTTTGCTAATCCGTTTCCCTTAGGATAATAATTTGAGGATTGTGAAAAAACGATCCCATACTTAAAAAAAAAACTCACTTAGCACCATCGAGCTAAAATCTTTGGCATTATCTGTGGTTATTTTTGCAGTAATATCAAATCTAGTAATAATCTTTTCCTCAAGGAATTTCATCACAACCTCTTTTATTACTTTCATTGTTGGAATAGCTTCCACCCATCTGGTGAAGTAGTTAGTGGCAGTCAGAACCCATCAATAACCATTACTAGAGTTTTCCTTGAACTCACCAATGAAATCCAACCCCCATTATTTAAAGGGAGATTCTATGATGACTGGCTTAAGGGGAAGGGCAGAGAGGCATTGTTTGTCGACAAAGAATTGACACGGTTGATAGGATCTGATGTATCAATGAATTTAAGAGAAAATAGTGGGCCAATAATATCCCTCCCTTAAAATATTATGGACAGTAGTGCAAGTTGCAAAATGGCCTCCACAATACCCTGAATGAGGGTCAACCATTAACTTGTCAGCTTCTTCCTTATTCACACACCCGAGGATCACCCCATCAGGGTTCCTCCACCCGAGACCGTCTTCTGTTAAGCAATAATTCATAGCTTGGAGCCTTAGGTATCTCCTATTTTGATCTACCAAATTATTGGGGCAAGTGAGGTTCTTCAAGTAATAAATGACATCCGAATACCACTCGTTGTTTTCAATTTCGCTTATGACAATGTTGATTTGTTCCTTCTCTCCTATCTCGATGGATTCTTGATTTCTTTTTGTCAACATCTTAGCCAACCCTTTCCCTTTGATTATCTTGGATGGTTTGATCTCCAAATCACATTCCTGTATCTGTGAAATGCATTTTCCCCTTGATCCAAGGAAATCTTGTTGTGATAAAATGTCTTTTACAATGGGGTAAGGGACAAAGGATTTGATCTTGTTGTATCCCACATAAGTTCAAAAATGATTGAGAGACTTGACCAGAGCATAGGATTTTTTTTTCTGTAATGGTGTAAATTTAGTTATGATTCCGTAAGATTCTTTCTCATGAAAGCAATCAATTGTTCACCCCCTTGATCATTTTTTTGCAACAGAACTCCTACAATGGTGTCCTTTGAAGCGAAAGAGAATATGATGAAGTCCTTAGCAAAATTTGGACTGACTAGGATTGGTGCGATAGTTATTGCTTCCTTGATATGTTGGAAGTATAACTTACCCTCATTGTCCCACTCTAAACGGGCATCCTTCTTTAATAATATATTAAGGGGTTTAACAATTTTGACAAATTTCAAAATGGACCTCCTTACGAAGTTAATTTGGCCAAAGAAATATTGCAAGGATTTATTGTCTTTAGGGAGAGGGATATTTTTTGATAGCTTCAACCCTAGCAAGGTCTATTGTGATTCTGTCTTTAGAAATAATATGACCCAATGACTTGCCTTTGTCCACACCCAAAATTTATTTCTTAGGGTTGAGAGAAATTCCATACTCCCTGCACCTTTGGAAAATCATTCTTAAGTGTTGGATGTGTTGATCCATTTTATTGGAGATAGTGATTAGATCATCCTCATAAATCTCTATAAGTTTCCCGATCAAATCCCTAAAATCATAATCCATGGCACACTGGAAAGTGGCCCTTGCGTTGGTTAGTCCAAAGGGAATTCTCAAATACTTGTTAGTTCCCCAAGGGGTGGTGAAAGAAGTTTTTATTTGGTCATCCTCCTTTACCAACACTTGATTATATCCTGAGAAACCATCAAGCATGGACATCAATTCCACTCTAGTGACCCTTTGCAAAAGATACTCTATGTTTGGTAGAGGATAGTTGTCTTTAAGCTAAGCCTGGTTCAAATTTATGAAATCAATGCATATCCTATTCTAACCAGTCTTTTTCCTTATGATGACTGGAATAGATACCCAAGATGAGTATCTGATAGGCTCAATTATTCATGCCTCAACCATCTTTTACAACTCCCTTTGGACTTGTGGGGCAACTTTTGGGTTCATTTTCTTAAGCTTCTGTCTGAAGGGTTTTGTGCCTTCTTTAAGGGGAATAGTGTGTTGTATGACGTCCTCTCGCTAAGCCTTAAGATATTCTTAAGATCAAGTGAAAACATCTTTAAATTCTCTTATGAGGGGAATCAACTTCTCCCTTTCATTAGACGTTGTTCCTTTTCCAAACTTGATCATCTTTGGGGATTCCTCGGTGCCAATATTGAATTCAATGATCTCGTCATCGAGTTTTTTTAACGGCCTCCCCTTATACATGTCATTTCTATGAAAAAGTCTCTCTAAGGGGATGACACCTTTAGGTAAGGGTTTGTCAACTAAATCAATGATTTCAATATTTTCCTTTTCTACCAATAGGTTTATTTAGGCTTCCAAGAATTCACCTTCATTTTTGAGAAAACGAAGAATTTGGTTTTCATTATCAAAAACCTGCCAATGTTCCAAGTTATCAAGTAGTGAGGTCTTGAAATTTACTTCCAGTTTATAGAGACCTATTTCTTTGAAAATATGTAGGGTAGAAACGGAAATGACAAGGTTTTCTGCCAAATGATTCTCTTCCCTAAGGATGGATTCAATATAAAAGTTATCAAACTTCTTCATGAAATCCCATATGACATCTCTATAGTGTTTCAACCTTGGGTTTTTAGCAGCAAATTTCTTATTAACCTGTCAAAAGATCAAGTCAGAGTCTTCTCTTATGTGTAAGGACTTGATGTAGATATCAATGGAAATATTCATGCCCAGGATAAGGGATTCGTACTTGACGATGTTGTTTGTGCAGTTAAACTCAAGCATGTGTGAGAAAAGGGTAGTCTCGTTGTCTGGTGATCTCACGACTGTTCCTGCGCCTGAGCCTGATCTTGAGTGCGCACCGTCAAAATCTAATCCCCAAGATCATACTTTCTTTTCTTCGACAAGGAAAAGGGAGTTTTCCAAAATGAAGGTACTGTCAATCCTCTCATCCAGAACCTGATGGGTCATGTTGACAAAGTATTCCTTTTGTTCTTGTTTGGGGAAAGAGTTTTCTCCTCACTTTTGATGATACCAATTATTTTCTTTGTGTGTGGCTTTGTCATAAATTGTTGAATATGTTGCAAAAACTTTTCTTCAGCTCGACTTGCTGCTCGTTTCCTTTCATCCTTCAAAACCTCATTTGTTGGGGGAGGTATTTTTTTGGATGTTGGTTCCTTTTCTTTACCCAAAAAACTCATTACACAACCAACATCATTTTTAGCGGCCTCCTCTCGTTCCCTCTGCATGTATGTCTTGATATTGCGTGGAGGGTAGGGTACGAAAAATTCATCAAATTGATTAATCTAAACGATTTCTTTGAGACAATCCTCCTCTTGACTGAGAGACAGGGTTATGTTCTCTTCTATCTCACACGCCCTTTCTTAGGCTTTAAGTAAAGTTGTAGGGTGCCCCTTTCCAATTAGAAATCCGTAGGGGTCTTTCATGGTTGACATGTAAGACTTGAGGATGGTGCTTTGGGAAGGTTTGCAATCTTGAGGAAAACTCCTTACGAGGATATTGAACCTATCATCGAAATCTCTTATACTTTCTTTTGAATTTCTTGTGTAGTTATAGAGTTGATCATAAAGGCACTGGTAATCTTTGTTTTTTTCGAATATTTTTGCAAAAAGTTATTGAAAGAGATCCCAATTCATGATTTTTCTTGAAAGAATACTATCATACCATTCTTTAGCCCTTCCGACAAGAGTGTAGGAAAAGAGTCTCATCCAGACATATTCATGTTGGTCATATAGTTCAAGAGCATGGAGGAAGGTATCTAAGTGATCTTCGGTTGTAATGAGATCAGCTCCTAAAAATATGGGGATCCATTCCTTGAAGTCCCTTGGGAGTTTATGAGGAGATCCATGGATCTTCATCATGTCTAAATGTTTGTATGAATCTTTAACCCATGGGATCCATGCATCACTTGGTGAACTGGGCATGGATAAGAGTGGAAATGTAGAGGTAGTAGGTGAAGATGGAGGGATAAGAGAGGTAGATGGACAGTCATGAGAAGTGGGAGATGAATGAGGGATAGATCATTTGGGTGAAGGTTTATGATTCTTAGGAGTTGGGTACTAATTTTTTTGGGTGTGTCCCATAGTGGAGTCACCAGATGAGCTTTAAGACAAGCTTATCAAAGGTGGAAGGGGAATGTCCTTCCAGTGGAGTTGTCAGGAAAGCTAGGGGTAAAGGATTTGGGATAGATTGCCAAAGTGTCATTAGGCTTTGGAAGAGGATTCAAATTCCTCCCCGACAATGACGCCAAAATTTTATCGCACAAGTTGTAGGTTGGTCAAAGCTCGACACAAACCATAATATAGCAAAAACTAAGAGAACACCTACCCACTGTCACATCAGATAGGTATTCTCGTCAATTTATAGGTGAAGTGATCATCTCAAGGGGGGGATCTTGGGTGACCCTAGGGGGAAATGAAGCAAAAATTGAGAGTATGGAAGTGAGGCCCCTATAGTTCAATGGTGGAAGTTAAGAAGGGATTGAAATATTCTCATAGATAAATGAATATGTTCCACCGTGTAGGAGACATGCCAATGATAGTTGTACCTGCCCGAGACACAAGAAAAAATGAGATACAAGCCCAATAATCTTATTGGAAAAGCAATCAAAGCTTGTTGTACTGGTTAGTAGAAACATATGAAGATACAAATCAACAAATAAATTTCAACAATAGCTGCTAAATAAATGCCAAAAGTCAAGATAATGATGCAAGAGCTAAGCTAGGTATAACTAGTACAACTCAATATCGAAAGAGCAATACTTTAGCATAAATGTAAGGCTTTTATAAACAAGTGTTGTAGAGATATTCTATCAGCCTTATGTTTGTAAAAAAATCGTTTTTATAGAAGAAAAATCAGACACCAAAAATTGCAAGTAGTCCACCCAAAAAGTGCGCTAGGAATAGTAGATTGTAGGGGCAAAATATTGGCAACTTATGATGGTTGAATTATGAGTTATTTAAGAAAATGTTTAGGGTTTTCTACAGACCTATTGGCTGTAGATTTATTGTTATAACAATAGAAATAAGTTATTATATACACAAGACACCTTGAGGGATTTAGGAAGCCTCAAGCAACTAGAACAACTTCCAATTTAGACAATCTCAAAATCTCAAGTTTTCACGTTAACCGATGCAAGGTTTTATTTCTCCAATGCAATTAGATAAGTTCCTTTAGATATTGGGTTATGGAGTCAAATAAATAATGAGATATCAATGCTATCTCCTGGGGGGTGTAATACCTTTTACTCCCCAAGGAAAGTAAGGCTAACTAGGAAGTACTAGGAGGGTGTAAGCCATTTTACTTCTCCTAGTAAAACCTTATGCAACAAATCATTCCAAGACAAAAATGATGGACATGATGGGGTTGTATGCCCTTATACTCCCCAATAAGTCTAGAAAAATCAAACTTGTAACCAAGCAATGAAGAAACAATAAAGAGATTCCTTACCTAGTCCAAGCATCAATAAGATAAACCTCCTTTTTACCAAGATTAATCCATCACAAATGCAAGAGAATAGCTCCAAGAGAGGTAGCACACTACTTCTTCCACCAATAGCAAAAAGAAACCATAACAAGAGCACAAGAGATAGAAATTTCCCAAATAGGGTGTTGGATAGTTGGTTTGGACAATTGATTGTCATTGAAGTCAACCCTTGGAGATTGATGTCAACCCTGGAAACAAGTCTGCTAGAAAATTCCGCTAGCCTCAAAGGTATGGTTATGGAACCCACAGTTGATCGAGGAATAATGACATGTAGGTCAATTTACTTGCAAGTAAGACTATTATAGATGGATAGTACACGCCATGTCATTTTCGATGATAGGTGGTACATCACGTGGCTCCTTATAGTTGAGAAGATATGGCTTTGTAAATATTGGAGGACCCTCAAGAATAATCTAGAAACTCCTAGAAGGTCAACAATAAGTCAATTATTCTAGAAGCCTCTAGAAAGTCTTCAAGAAGTTTGCTAGTCAAAGTGGTTGCAACAAGAAGTTAATTATGGGTAAAGTAGTTGTGACAAAGAAATTATGAGTCTACTAATTATGGGTAAAGTAGTTGCAACAAGAATATGGGTTAGCCCTAAAATTAAGAAAAAGGGTAAAACAATTATGACCCTAAAATGAGGAAAAAGGGTAAAACGATTAWGGCCMTAAAGTGAGGAAAAATGGTAAAATAGTTATGAACCTAAAATGAGGAAAAAGGGTAAAACAATTATGACCCTAAAATTAGGAAAAAGTGTAAAACAATTATGACCCTAAAATTAGGAAAAAAAAGGTAAAACAATTATGACCCTAAAACTAGGAAAATGGGTAAAACAATTATGACCTTAAAATTAGGAAAAAGGGTAAAACAATTAAAGGGTAAAACCGTTGTAACAAGAAATTAATTAAGGGTAAAATGGTTACAACAAGAAATTAATTAAGGGTAAAGTGGTTGAAAAATAGTTAAATGGAAGAGTATAAATACACATCAAAAGTCTCTCATTCTCACACACAAGTTCATTGAATACCTATCTAGTTAACACTTGATCAATTGGCAAATATGAGGTAGMAAGGATGAGRTAAATTAAAGGGGATKMTTGTTCTAGGTTGCAACAAGGTATGMTTATGCAACAGGGTTGTCACATGTTACGAGGTATGTCATTGTGTAAGTTTTGAGGGTTATATCTTGATAATGTTATGACTCATATTAGTGGCATGGCTTGGTGATATTTTGGAGATTATGGTTTATGCTTGATGCAMATATTGAGAGTTCTGGTACTTGTTTAGTACATGGTTTATGACATATMTTATGGTACATGTGYRAAGCATGTCATATGGTACACGTTTGAGRCAGTTTGGTTGAGTTGTATTGTTGAAGATATTGGTACAAAATGAGGTTGCATAACAATGAGGGTTTGATGTACATGGTTGATGGTTGAGGTACATGAATGATGATACAGGTCTTGATGCATGGTTGATGCACTTGTTGTTGTACACTTGTTGGTGCATGGTTGATGCACATGTTGTCGTACATGTTGTGGTACACAATTGATGCTTGGTAGGGTACAAGTTGATGGTTTGGAACATGCTTGGTCGAGGCATGTGTTGGTGATGTTGGAAATCTAGTTGAGATGCGTCCTTGCTATATGATCTATGTGAGAGGATCTGGTTGAGTATCAGTGATAGTGACAGGTTGGATAGGTTGGTCAGTGAAAGGTTGATAGTGACAGTGGCAATGACAATGACAGTGACGATGACAATGATAGTGGCAGTGATTTTGGTAGTGACAATTGGTCTACACTTATATTTTAGGGCAACATGACGGGACAAGCAAAGGGGGTTGTAGCCTCCTTCCGGTTGGTACCAGAGAATAAAGGGAGTTGGAGATTCCTTCATGTTTGAGCATGCAAATAGTGGGTCGTAGCCTCCTTCCAGTTGTAGCTGGAGAATTTGGAAATTCATGCTTCCAATGAATGTATTCTTTGATATATAAGAAAGCATTATGTGGTTTTCTCCCATTTGGGTTTCCATGTAAATTTTGGTGTACTGTGTATTTGATGTGATGTTTCTTATGTTTATATGATCATTATACATTGATAATATATTACTGATAAAGTTAACATATATATATTGTGGTTAAACATGGTATAAGTTCTCATACTGATTCACCCCCCCATCTTAGTATTCCAACAATTGATATCAGAGAAGGTTCTTCACAAAAATAGTTTAACGACTGGAAGGAAGGCCATGGAGAGAAACAATTTGTATAGAAATGGAATACCACGGTTTGATGGTCAGACTGGTCTGCAGTATGATATGTCCATCAATAGAATGATTTTTTTTTAAAGGCACAAGGATATGATGTTTGGTACTCAGTTGTTATAGGATACACCACTATAAATAATACAAAAACATCAACCAAGAAGGAATTGAAAAGAAACAACAAGATATCAATGGATTTCATATGGAATGATTACCTGATATAGTAAGAGAAAAGGTTGGAAAATTTTCATCAGCTAAATAAATTTGGGATACGTTACATAACCTCTACTTTAAGGAATCTCCCATCGCAAAGCCAAAGAATGCTAAAGAAGATGCAAGAACAAAACAAGAAGAAATATGCTCAGCATGTTAGATAGATTAGGAAGAAGAAGATTGTGAAGAAAGCATATATAGTAGACCTTGAAGTAGAGTTGATCAGTTCTTTATATGTATTGACAAAAGAAAGGAAGAAGAACAAGTATCTTGAGGAACAATTAGTCAAGAAGAATACTCAAAAAGGTTTTGAAGAATCCCAACAGGTCATCGTGAAACTAAAATCTCGGCTAGAAGAAGCCAAAAAGATTGCATAAACATACAAAGTTCAAATGGAATAAAATCAGTGTTTAGAAGCCAATATATAAACACTAAGAAAGGAAGCAATGGAAGAGAATCAATGTTTATAAGCCGAAATAAAGGAAGCGAGAAAAGATAAAATATTTTGACAAATCATCTGAAGGAAAGAACTGAGGAACTAAATCATCTTGAAGAAGAATTTGGTCAAGAAGAAAGAATTCTTGAAAAGAAAATCGTCTCCTTGAATATCCAACTTGACGAAGCAAAGTGAACATAATAATTCATGAAGAGTCAGATGATGAAGAAATAAGTAGAGGTTGAGAAGATTGAAGACGAAGTTGTCACATTGAGAGCTAAAGTAATTAAGCTTAGGAAGAACGTTGAAGAGATAAAAACATCCACATCGTCCATAGAAAATGTTGAAGAGAAGCAATCCAATTTTCCATAAAAGAAGAATGAGTAAAAGAGTAAGAGTTATGCAGAATTACTCAAAGGAAGGAATAATGGTAAGCCATAATCAAAGAAAAATGATAGAGATACATCTTCAGGAAGATTCTCCGCATTCAGACCATAAAGAAGCCTCAATCATGATCATGATCAACCAAGACAAGAATTCAAAAGGACAACACCACAAAGAAGACAATCACTCTGAGGTATGTAAATTTCTTTTATGGTCATTGTTTTTATTTTACTAACTTTGGACATAAAATTGAAGATTGCAGGGCTTATGGAAGAAATGTTCAAGAAAGAAATGATTATGTGGCCCCATATAACATTGAATGTTACAAATTCCACAATTATGGTCACATAGCTCGTGATTGTAGAAGCATGATGGATACTTGTATCAGATATAATAAAGTTTGTAAAATAAAACAAGAAAATGTAAAAGAAGAGAAGATGAATGAAAAACACCCAAAAGTCATACTCTTAGGATTGACAATAGTAAAAGATCAAGAAAAATCTATAGGAAAAAAGAAAGATGTTAGATACATGAAGGTTTGGAGAAGAAATGAAAAACAAGAAGAACAAGTGAATAAATACCAAGTCCCAAAGATCACAAGATTTGCAGTAATGAGAGAAATAAAAGAAGAACAAGTGAATAAGAAACATGCCCAAGATATTGTACTTTCATAAATTGTAGTGCAAGATCAATCCACAAGAAAAAGAGAAGAAGTCAAAGTTCAAAAAGATGATGAGTATACAGACAAAGAGGAAGATTACTCCACATCAGAGCGTGTATTTTTTTGAGCCACTCAACTTGGAGACTCCCAGTGAATATGAATATTGAATAGGGGGAGTCAGTGCAGTAGCTACTACAAATTACAGAACCATCTTTCGAGCAGGTTGAAGTATTTGCAGAGACAGATAGAAAAAGTACAAAATGGAAGATTGATAAATTGAGAAGTATTATTCCCACGTAGATATCAATTGGCAGTTACACAAGCATAAGTTTATGATTATATTCCTCCAGGAAAAGATATCTTCAGTACAGGTTGTTCTAGACATGAAAAGTTTGATTTTCATATAGAGTAGATCAGTGGACACATTTTATTCAATTGCAGTTGTGAATCCTTCATGATAGTAAAATTATAGATGGGTCAACATTGTGAATAGTTGAGTAGCATAGTTATGGACAACTTATGACATATGGACAAATATGGATTTATGAGATCATTAGCAGGTACAAAAAACATGGGTAAGATAAAATGCATAGTAGTGTATCAGTGGAATCAGTTGAAATCAATTGGTCACAGAAATGCAAGCAGTGAAAGGCACAACAAAACATGGAAAGAGAAACCTTCAATAGAAGTTATATCATCATAAGGACATTGCTGAACAATATGGTCATGACAGATCATTTGAAGTCAATTTTTTTTGAATGCTTTTAATATATATCAGATATTTACAAGAGGAAGCACCAATGAACAATTAGAAAGCACTGGAAGAGAGAAAAGGAAACAGTTACAGGTATCCCTACATTGATTTACATGACATCTTACAGAAAAGTCAAGGGAAGAGAAATCATCAGAGAAAGAGGTCCAGAATGAAATATCAGAAGCATGCAGACATGGGGAGACATACCGATAGGGGGAGTTATCCTTTGGACCATGATTTCAAAGGAAGATAAAGAGAAGGATTGTTCATAGAAGGTATACTTTCAGGGGAAGTCATATAAGGAGAGAAACATGTGAAGAGAAAGAATAAAGGCATGGAAACCGAGAGAGAGAGAACAAATGCATGAAGACATGGGGAGGATCCCCAAGGAGATAGAATCTTTTCAATTGATGTCAAATGGGGAGAGTGATAAACATTGATGAGGAGAAATGGTCACAAGGGGAGCATGAGTATTGGAGTATGAGTGTTTCCATCAATGTTGCCATAAATGTTGGTGTTTCCATCAATGTTTCCATAAATGTTGGTGTTTCCATCAAAGCTAAAGGGGGATATTGTTGGATAGTTGGTTTGGATAATTGATTGTCATTGATGTCAACCCTTGGAGATTTATGTTATCCCTTGAATAAATTCCAGTAAAAAAATTTGCTAGCCCAAAAGGTATGGTTAGGGAACCCACAGTTGATTGAGGAATAAATACATGAAGGCTAATGTACTTGCAAGTAAGGCTATCATAGATGGATAGTACGCGTCATATCGTTTTCGGTGATAGGTGGTACGTCACATGGCTCCTTACAGTTGAGTAGATATGTCTTTGTAAAGATTGGAGGACCCTCAAGAATAATATAGAAACTCCTAGAAGGTCAACAAGAAGTCAATTATTCTAGAAGCCTCTAGAAAGTCTTCAAGAAGTTTTCTAGTCAAAGTGGTTGCAACAAGAACTTAATTATGGGTAAAGTAGTTGTAACAAAGAAATTATGAGTCTACCAATTTTGAGTAAAGTAGTTGGAACAAGAATATGGGTTAGCCCTAAAATTAAGAAAAAGGGTAAAACAATTATGACCCTAAAATGAGGAAAAATGGTAAAATAGTTATGGCCCTAAAGTGAGGAAAAAGGGTAAAACAATTATGATTCTAAAATGAGGAAAAAGGGTAAAACAATTATGACCCTAAAATTAGGAAAAAGGGTAAAACAATTATGACCCTAAAATTAAGGAAAAAAAGACAAAACAATTATGAGCAGGTCCTTCAAGAAGCAGTCTAACCACTGGAAGGAGATCATGGAATACACCAAGATTGGAGCACCAATGCTTGACAGTCATAATTATGGATTCTGGAGTATAAGGATGAAAACATTTTTACATGCACAACGATTTAATGTATGGTGAGAAATAATAGATGGATACAAAGCACCAACCACTCCCCCAACAAACAAAGATGGAAATAAAATCGAAGAAAACAATTCAAAGGCTAAAGGTACTATTTTGAACAATTTTGATAATTCAGTATTTGTTAAAGTTATGCATTGTGATTCTGCAAAATATCTCTAGGATAAGCTTCAAAATATTTATGAAGGAGGAACTAAAGTCAAGGGAACTAAACTCCAAACCTTTAGAGCTAAGTTTGAACAATTGAAAATGAAGGAAGACAAAGACATTGCAACCTACTTTTTGCGAGTTGATGAAGCAGTGAATACTATTAAAGGTATGGGAGAAGAGATGAAGGAACTACTCATCATTCAAAAGGTACTAAGGTCTTTACCTATGAGATTTGATCCAAATATTTCATCTTTAGAGAAAAGAAAAAATCTATACACCTTGAGCATGGATGAGCTACATGGGATACTCACCACCTATGAAATGAGAACAGAACAAGAGCATCCAGTCACAAAGGAAGCAACATTCAAAGCATCCAAGAATACAAATAAAAAGAGAAATCAAAAGTAAAAGTCATATTGTAGTTGCAACAATGATTTAGAAGACGATGATTACATGGAAAACTTCGTCAGAAAATTTAAAAGAGGAACCGACAAATATAAAGGTATGATTCCATTGAATTTTTTTAATTATGGTGGTGTTGGTCATTTTTCTTCTAAATGTCCTCATAAGAATAAAGAAAGTGATGAAGAAGAAGATCATAAAAAGAAAAAGAAAAATCAAAAGAATAAAAGAAACAAAAAGGTAATTTTCAAGAAAAGTCTCTGCACCAAGGAAGACAGTTCATCATCAGATGAGGAAGAAGATAGTGATAGTGATACAGAAAGGGTACACTTCATGGTAGTATGATATTTCAAAGAATATTCTGAGGAAGAAGGAACATTTGATATCAGAGAAGAATTAATCAATGCACTAGAAGAGATAAGGATTGAAAGAAATAAAATCAAGTCAGTCAAGGAAGAACTAAAAGAAAAAGAGGGATATCAGAACTCMAATTCTGAGGAAGTTGAGAAGATGATCKTGAAGTTAAAAATCCAAGTAGAAGAAGAMAAAAGAATCAAAGAGGCACTCAGAGGTCAGTTAGATGAAAAGRACAGGATGATCAAAGGATTGAAAGARAAAATAGTCACTCTAAGGAAATATTTTCAGAAGAAGRACATGCAAAAGAACAACAACAAAGTATTAGATGAGATCATTAGCAGTCAAAGGCCATACCATGAAAAKWTTGGACTAGGATATAACCAAATAGAKAAATTCTCAAGCTCCAAGACAACATAACAAAGAAGCTATGTAGAAACAATYAGWGGCTCTTCCAAGAAGGAAGAAAACAAGAGGAACCAAGAAGAGGATTACAGATATACTGAACCATCGAGAAGGTMYAGATTTAAGAATCAACAAAAACCATCAATGGAGAGACCCTAAGAAKAAGAAGGATTCATAARARMAACACCATTCAAAACATCTTCCACCACTAGGTATCAAACTATTTTTCTTGGTTTATGCTATTCATGTAATAATTTTGGACATAAATTTRTGAATTTTAGAGCCAACACCAAGAAAAAAAATAACTATGAAGGCTACACAAGAAATGATTATTCAAGAATATCYCATGAAACATAGAGTAGAAGCTACAACATATTTGAATCATTAAGCAATGAAGTAGAATTCTACAAGTGTAACAACTTTGGATACATGGCCAAAGATTGTAGATTGACTATTCCTCCTAGAGAATCAAAACAAAATTTCAACAATCACATACAAGAATCATAAATGATATGGATAGGAAAGCATGATCAATTTAACACTGAAGAATGCATGCTTGATCTACAATATAAACAAAAGAGACGTGGATGGTATATTGAAAGTGGATGTTCAAAGCATATGAGAGGTGATATGGACAGGTTTCTAACCTTGAAGAAGGAAATATATGGATCAATTTCATTTGGTAATGACAACTCTGCCAAAATTATAAGAAAATGGGCAGTTAATATTGGAAGCAAGGATGCCAAAGCAAAAAAATGTTCTACTAGTCGAAGAAATGAAAAACAATCTACTAAGTGTAAGTCAAATGTGTGACCAAGGACATAGACTTGTGTCTGATTCTTAGAAATGCAAAATAAGAAAATCAAGGTCAGACAAATTGGTGACTACAGCTGCAAGAACTCCAAGAAACATATATGTAGAAGAGCAGTCAGAAGCAAAGAAAGAGCAGTAAGATCTTCAGGTACCTCCAAAGACACCTAGAAGACAAGTGTAGAAGAATCATCCATCAGAACAAATCATTGGAAATCAAGATGTAGGAGTTGAAACTAGAATAAGAATATGTTCTCTAGAACAACAAAACCTAGCACTACTATCCACATTTGAGCCAAGCGGTTTTAAAGAGGCCAACAAGGATGAATTCTTGATCAAAGCTATGGATGAAGAGTTAGATAATATAGAAAAGAATGACATTTGGTAACTGGTTCCAAGGAAGAAGAACAAGAATGTGATTGTGATCTAGGTGGATATTGGTGGCCACCTACCTGTTCCAACTAGCTCCTCTTTTCAGTTTTTATTGCAGCACGTTCTTCTGTACTTCTTTGTAATTGTGGGTTCTACACTTCCAGGGCTGTCTGAATCCCTACACATATTCCAGGTGGATATTGGTGGCCTCCCATCTAATCCAACTAGCTTATTTTGTATGTTTTCATGTCAACACATCTTGCTATACTTCCAGGGCCATTTTGGGGCCCTAAACAATGTTTTTTTGATCACCAAGGTCAAACTATAGACGGATTCAGAGTTTGACGGCGTAATGCGTAGTTCTCGAAAATACTGTTGGCTGTGGAGCCTGATTATCTTCCTGATTGATAGGTATTTGTTTTCAGCCATGTTTATGCCCCATGAAGAATTTACACCCCGGAAGAATGTACACTCCTCCACACAGGGGAGTGCAGAGGGGGATTACCCCCCTTACGGGGTCTGGGGGCGAAGCCCCCAAAGGAAAAATTGCCTTGTAAATGTATATTTTAATTTCATAGTAAATATGGACCATTCATTATAAGGTCGCAGATCTGACAGTGGAATTTATGTTAGATTTTTTTACCCCCTAGAAGGCAACCCTCCTTTATGAGGGAAATGTATTGCGGCTATGTATTATTGAAAATATTGTATTCCGAGAGAAGAGACTGTGAGAGAAAGAAGAAGAAGAGACTGTGAGATAAAAAAGAGGAAGTTACGATGGGTGTTCTGTAGGTTGTATCCCTTAATTTGCTAGATAATAATAAAGGAAGGACCTGTAAATTTCTTTGGTGGACGTAGCCCACACTAGGTGAACCACGTATATCTGTGTCTCTATTGTATTGTGTATCTTCTGTGTTTAATTTCCGCATTTGTTTTATTTTATTGCTCCGCAATCGTATTTTTATAAGAATTGGTATCATAGAGAAAGGTAACTCATAGGAAAAGAGGGTTCCTGGTTCGAGTGGGAGAAATGGTGAAAGATGGAAAGTTTAGGGTTGAGAAATTTAATGACCAAAACTACCAGTTATGTAGGATGCAGATGGAATATTATTTATATCAGAAGGATCTATTCCTACTATTGGGTGGAATAACAAATAAGCCGACGACCATGAAGGAAGAAGAATGGGAGATTCTTGACAGAAAGGCTCTAGGAATGATACGAGTGAGCCTGGAAGCATCGGTGGCTTTCAATATTTCGAAAGAAAATACAATGAAGGAGCCGATGGATGCATTGGATAAACTGTATGAAAAACCCTCAATGTCCAATAATGTATTTCTAATGAAGAGATTATTTAATATGAAGATGTCAGAAGGTGGGTCTGTTGCAGATCATTTAAATGAATTTAATACGGTTACTAATCAACTAAGTTCAGTACAAGTGGACTTTGATGATGAGGTCAGGGCTCTTCTAATCTTGTGTTCATTGCTAGAAAGTTGGAACAACTTGGTCATGGTTGTAAGTAAATCTGTCTCTGGTTCAAACACTTTAAAATTTGATGATGTTGTTGGTGTTATCCTTAGTGAGGAAATACGACGAAAAATAACAGATGAGACATCAGGTAATGTGTTGAACATGGATAACAGGGGAAGACAAAATGATAGAGTAAAGGGCTCAGGAAACCGTGGGAATTCTAGGAAGGGCAGATCCAAATCCAGACTTGAAAAGATAGAGTGTTGGAATTTTGGGAAGAAAGGGCATCTGAAGAAAGAATGCAAAGCTCTAAAAAAAGAGATGGACAACAGGAGAAAAAATCAGGAAGCAAATGTAACATGTGATGTGTTGCAAGATGCTTTGATTCTTTTTGTAGATAATATTTATGAGTCTTCGGTAGTATATTCAGGGGATCCATTTCGTGCCACAACCCATAGGAAACATTTTCCAGATTATGTTCAAGGTGGTTTTGGACATGTTCATTTGGGTGATGATGCACCATGCAAAATTGTTGGAATGGGAAAGGTAAAAATAAAGCAAAGGAATCGAAACCAATGGTTGTTGAAAGAGGTAAGACTTGTTCCCTATCTAAGGAAAAATCTAATTTCAATAGGGCAATTGGAAAGTGAAGGTTGTGTATCCATATTTATAGATAAGGTGTGGAAGGTCACCAAAGGATCATTGGTGATGGAAAAAGGAGAGAAGGTATTGTTGGCAACCATATGTTCATGTCAATTTTATCATGAAACATGTCATCTTCATAGGATAAAATTTCATGTTGCTTCTTCCTCCTTCTTGCAAAGATTTCTATCATCTTTCATTTTTGAAAAGATTCATTGGCCCACCTGTGTGTAAGAGTTTTTTGTTTTTAATCTATCGTTTGTTTTTTTTAATTTCATGACTGAAAGCATAAAATTAGAACAAAATTTTGGCTTGAGTGATTATCATACAGTTTGTGGTTTCTTTTGCTAATAGGATGACACCTAAAGGGCATCTTTCTTTTTACAAATCTTGAAATTTATAAGTCTATATTCTTTATTTATTGATCCATTATCATCACACTTGATTCATACACTGTGGGAGATATGACTTACTCGATTTTATTTTTGATTATATGGTTTTTACATGTGCTTGGTTGTGCAACTAGCATAACTTTAGGTAAATTCGAAATTTGAATGTTTCCCCAGCAGTCGTATCACAGTCTAGTCGCCCTGGTACAGGACTGACACACCATCCCCCTTTGTCCTGCATAGTTCAGGAATGCATTCATTGTTTTGATTTGTAAGTTTTGATGCTTTAGGTTTGGCATACGTTTCACAGAGTGGTTTTCTATTCTACTCATCCTCTGCTTATTACCCTCTCAATGCTCCATGACTGTTATGGTGACTTCGTGAATCTTTAGGTACCAGGTCTCTCTCTATTTTGCAGACCTCACCCTACATTTCGAGTTTTGGAGAGCCCAACCCACCTCTCGCTATATCTGTTATTTCTTTGTAACCATATCTATGGCTCCTATAATAGTGCAGATCTGAACAAACCTGAGGTTTTACACATTTGTGATTACATAGCAGAGTTCAAACTTGTAATTGCACGCCTAAGACACGTTTTTGCGAAAATATTTCTGGGCAAACCGTTCCGAATTAACCAAAACCCTTTAAGACCCATTTTGGAAATGGGGTCATTTACCTTCATTGCGGGAAGGTTCTCTAGAAATGATACAATTTCATAGGTACATCTCATTCTTTGGAGGGAAAAATATCATAATTTCTTTGTGGCTGAGGTAAGAGTTTTTGGTTTGTTCTGCTCAGAGATTCAAGCCTGTTATGGGTTTGGCTAGGGTTCAATATTATATGAATTTATATCTTTTATGATTCTGCATAAAATGAGTAATCTTTATATAAAAAAGAAGTTTAACTCACTGTCAAATATTTTTTACCTTGAGCTTATCCAGATTGGGGATACTTGGGAAGTTTTCCTGTGTAGAAACGATTTCACCTCACTCGAGAACACAGTAGATTCTCCTTCGCATTCCAATATAAACCCTAGCACCTGTATAACTAACCCTGCTATCAAATACCTATGTGCTGATCCACAAAAGACCAAGCTATCACAGATCTACTCTCTGCTGCAGTTCAAAACCCCTTGGGAAAAAAGGCCACGGTCTGTTTTCATGCATTGGAGGAGATTTTTAGATGTGATAAAGAACAAGACTTTTGTGCCCCTACTGTTGATCCAATTCCTATTATGGTTCACAAACCAATTGTCCAGAAATACCACAGGCATAAGGAGAGTAATTCAGATTTAAAATTGGTAAACACGAGGATTAAGCAGTTTAATAAAATGATCATTAAAAAATAAACAACCCAACAAATTCCACTATCATGAATTTAGATGCTCCTTGGTCAAATAGATGAAATAGAAAATAGTTGTTATGTTTTTTAATTTGCTTCCGTTTTGAAAATAAAATAGATTAGATTTTATTTTTTGATTTTGATTTTTACTATTTTAACTAGTTACAAAAACCTGTAGCTTGTCTTTTTTTAAAAAAATAGTTTGAATTCAAGTCATTTTTAAATAAAAATTAGTAATTAGTTGTTAATAATTATCTAACATTGTTCCTATTTCATTTTTAGGGCATGGTGTATCTTGATGTTGATCTTATGGGATGGAACATGCTCGACTTAGTTGATTAGATATCTCCCTTTTGTTTGTTTTATAAATAAATAAAAAAAACTTTCATAAATTTTGAAGATATAGTTTGATCATGAGTGGCTCTAGGCCCTCTATGTTTGTAATGTTTTGATCTTTTGAGATTTGATCCTATATTAGAAGATAGGAAGTTTAGATTTCATAAACTCTTTCAATACTCTATACTTTGTAAAGGAAATCATCTTGGCAAGGAGCAGAACATGGATGAGTGATTCCAAGACTTAATGAAACAACATATATGCATTTTGGCTTTAGCCTTTTGTAAACGATGTTTTCATTTATGTTTTGTCAATCCTGATATATTAATAGGTCTGATAGCTTTAGACTTAATGATCTATTATGTTTGGGATACTTATGTTATAAATATCGTCTCTAATTTGCTGCTCCAGATATAAATATTGTGATCATATCTCCAATTCGAATGATAGGATTTATCTTTGAATTTTAGTTGAATGATGAAATGTATAAGTTACACTTAGATTTATCTTGTTGTAATTATGTGCAATTATAAGATCACAGGGTGCAATTTGTGTTCCCTCCTTTGTCATTAAATCTCAACTGCCAATACATGTTTTAAATTTATTTAGAATAGTCATAAAGTCTATTGCAGATTTTTCTCTTGGGCGTGGAAGTTGGATGTTCTTCACTCATACAGACGCTTGGATACATCTCACTAATTAACAACAGGTTAGCTCCTTTTCATTTCTCAAATTCAGTCATTTATATATTAATGAAACCAGAATGTTTGGTTCATCTTTTGACTACTTTCACGTCTGTGTTTCATAGTTTATTCAATTCAAGATTGGTTAGATTTATAAAAGAAAACATAAAATATTTAAATGTGCTTTATTTATCTGTTTCTTAAAAGCAATCATTTTCACATTTATTTCATAAGTTTCGATTAAAACTTTCCATTTGTAAATGATGTACATAAGTGAGATTTGCATATTTTCTGCTTAAATACACCTACAATAGTTATATTAGAACATATGTACATACATAACATATAGTTGTTAGCATTAGTTTATTTATTCCTTTCTTTTCGTTTTCTTTTTAGGATTTTAGATTGGCTAACAGAGCCATTGAACCTGTCAGAACGAGTTACACCAAACGGATTGGGTTATTTACACAACCCCGGACCGAACTTGTTCTTCCAGTTGACGGGCAATCAATTTCGCCTGTCAACAAATGACGCTAGAAGGAGGGCCGACTGACAAGCAGGCCTTGTAGTAGCCTTATTTCGAATATATTTAATTTCCCCATGGCTCCCCAAATCACTGTGTTGAAACATGCTTTCCAGTTCTCATTACCTGATGTTCCCAACGAGACAATCTCTCGCTTTTCCAAACTCACATTTGATGGTGGGGGGGATGTATCTGCTAAAGACCACCTTAACAAGTTTTGGTGCAAATGCATCAAACATGACATTTATTATTTAAAAGTTTTGTGCAGATTGTTCGCTTTTACTTTTAGGGGTCGGATTAAACATTGGTTTGAGTCTTTTCCAGCATATCACATTTTTGATTGGTTTCAATTTGTAGAGGAATTTTTAGATGATTTTGAAATCTATGATTACAATCAATTATGTGAAGAATTTCAGACTTTGCTAATCAATGACAATTCATCTCCAGAAGTCTTTTCAACAAGAATCCATCATGTTCTCTGTAAATTTAATCTTGATTCCATGTCATTTGTACTCAATCTCCTCTATGATGCTTGTGTCCCTTTCATCCAGTCATATTCAATCCCGAATGATGAATCAATTACAAATCCTATCACTTAATTGCGAGAAGAATTTTGTTCGTAGGATGAGGGGAATCCATCCGAAAATTTTGAACAAGCAAAGGGGGTAGAATCTGTTGACAAGATTCTTACTGAAAATCAAATTGGTTTTTCCTCTGAATCATTGTATTTTCATTCCTCGACCATCGTGGAAGAAGATTCGATGTTGGGTCAAGGTGAATGTCCATATTCTTCAAACTCTTTCTCTAATCAATACTTAAACTTAGTTATTGAAGAACACTTAGGTGAGGAAAACAATCCTAATTATTTTAACATTCCCAAGAAACTGATTAGAGATGTAAATATGCAATTGGAAGAAGAAACCCTAAACTTTCATCCACAAATTATACCTTATCCATAGGAAAGATTAGATGTTTGTTGTGAAAGTTTTGAATTATCTATCATACATGAGGCAAATCTAGATTATCATATTATGCTGAAGAATTTATCACCAAAATAGAGTGAAAGTGAAGAAGAATGTATTGAGAATACCATTGCTAAATATCATAGCTCAAGAGATCCTTTTCACATTCTCATTTATGATTCCTTTTACTCTTTATATCCTGATCTTTTCTTATATTCTGGTGGACTTGATACTTTACCCACAACATCCTACTCTTTTCCGCCACAACCAGATCCTTTTGATATGCGAAGATTTGTTGAAATTAATTCCAAACGTAACATTTATGAAGTAGGATTTGACGCTCTTTCACTTTCATCACTCACATGGAAAAAATACATGTTGCGAGATGATTTTACAAAGTTTATTTTTGAAAAATACAATGCAAATTTTAATTTTTATGCTTCACATTTCAGAATGATCAACATCATCAAAGGAAGCATTCAAACCAATGATCTAATTGATGTCATGAATCCTCTTCTGATGTGTTCCCCATTGATATATTCATTTCATCATAGTCATAGTTTGCATCCTAATTTTTATGACAGGATCTTAGGATGGCTTGAATATTCGTATATAAAAAATCTTCATAATAAAGATAAAGTCGCGCTTGCTTTGTTTTTACCTAAATATCTAGGAAGTAAGCATGCCATATTTCTTTTAGATCCTCCATGTGAAGAAATTAATGAACACTTGGAGAATTTTTAGGAGGATGGGTCACTTCAGCCTTGGCTGATGATTATGTCATTTCCCCATAGTTTTGACAAGTTTTCCAAAATTACTTACACTCTTCCATGCCATTATGACCCATATCACGACAAGAATGCATAATGGTTGGAGGATTCATACATCAAGAGGTTCCAAGGGAATGGTATGGACATGCTTGCTTTGATTTTAAAAGATGATGATAAAGGTAAGTATGATATATGTTTGTCATTTTTTGATGTACTACCGTACTTGTTAGTAATATTTGATTTTGTTTACATTGCAGGATTGGAGTTACTCCGATGGCTACATTGGAAGCATGACTTCACATAGTATTTTGATTTGTTTAGAAGTTAGGGTAGGTTTAGGTGTAGGTATTCTTTTAGCTTTATTTCTCACTGCTTCTCTTTGTAATAATGTAGTCATAAACACAAGTGGGTGCGCCAAGAGAATCGTAATATGATTGTTGTTAGGGAAGTCCACTTTGACCCTTTTCTCTCAGCTTTTCATTGAACATTTCTTTTCAAAAACACAGTATCATCATGAAAATTTTAAATGACAAGTAAAGATATAAGTAAATCTGAACTGTCAATTCTACCCTAACCCAAAGTGCCATGAGTAGGACTGCACTCATATTAATAAGGTTTTTTCTCTTTTTCTTTTAGTCTCTCTCAAGTGATATTTCGTGTGATGATTTCAGATCCACCCTCTTGTAAATATTTTTAATTTTCTTTTTTGTTTTTGATTTTGGTTCTTTTCATTTTTCTTGATTTTGATTTGCTTTCTAAATAATTATTTCTGAGTCACCATTACATTTGTGGAAGGAAATAAGAATTCTCATTCATTAGAAGCAATTGATAACTTCCCAAGCACCTAAGAAGTAAGTGCTAAAACTCATATCAGCAGAAGTATGTTTCTGTTCAAATTAGTGTTTCTGGTTTCTCCTTGAAATTACAAGTAGACACGATTATCATTAATAAGCTTCTAAAATTGTCCTTGTTTTAAGGAAAACAAATCAGCTGTACCTTCCCATCCTTGAGATGGTTTCCTAATAGAAATCTAAGTGTCCAAAGTGTGATGAAGGTCATCAAAAAGGGGAGAATGATTTCTAAATGATCAAAATTTTTATGCTAAACTTTGAGATTTTCAGTGTCACCCCGCCCTCTTGAATGTTATTAAGTTCTAGAAATTATAAACAAATTCTAGAGGGTTGAAAGAACTGTAATGTGTGGGAAGTGTTTGTAAACCTGCCAGGACACTGAACAGGTCTACTGGCAGTGGGTAAATGCATGCATGATACCAAGGCAACTTTGTCGGGGTACTGAATAGGCCTACTAGCAGCGAAGCAATGCCGGGTTTAAAAAGATCCTCAGGTCTATTTTCAATTTGATCAAGTGTGGAAATGTTCTTTATCATGAATGGATGACTCTTTAACATGATAGAGGTACTAGAGTGGGTTAAATGACATCCTTGTCGAGGCTATGAATGCCTGTTGGCACCAATGACCATGTCAACAACATTGAAGTCGACTACATAAACATTGTTACACTCATAATCTAAACTAGATGTCGAATTACATTTTTTTTAGACATAAATACATTTGATGCTAAAACTACATTATTTCTGAGTTATGATCGGAATGCTTGACCTGTTGTTGACTGTTTCTAGAAATTTATTTGATCTGACCCCCTGGCATAAATTTTCTAGTGATGCAGAGATAACTGCTTCGCCCAACGTGTCGCCATTGTTGGCAGGCATATATTCATGTCAATTTTATCATGAAAAATGTCATCTTCATAGGATAAAATTTCATGTTGCTGCCTCCTCCTTCTTGCAAAGATTTCTATCATCTTTCATTTTTGAAAAGATTCATTTGCCCACCTGTGTGTAAGAGTTTTTTGTTTTTAATCTATCATTTGTTTTGTTTAATTTCATGACTGAAAGCATGAAATTAGAACAAAATTTTGTCTTGAGTGATCATCATACAGTTTGTGTTTTATGCTCATCCTCTAGTTATTACCCTCTCAATGATCCATGGTTGTTATGGTGACTTTGTGAATCTTTAGGTACCGGGTCTCTCTCTATTTTGCAGACCTCAACCTACATTTCAATTTTTGGAGAGCCCAACCCACCTCTCGCTATCTTTGTTATTTCTTTGTAACCATATCTATGGCTCCTGTAATAGTGCAGATCCAAACAACCCTGAGGTTTTACACATTTGTGATTACACAACAGAGTTCAAACCCGTAATTTCATGCTTGAGACACATTTTTGTGGGAAGATTTCTGGGCAAACCGTTATGAATTAGCCAAAACCCTTTAAGATCCATTTCAGAAATGGGGTCATTTACCTTCATAGCGAGCAGATTCTCTAGAAACGATACAGTTTCAGAGGTACATCTCGTTCTTTGGAGGGAAAAATCTTAGAATTTCTTTGTGGCTGAGATAAGCGTTTTTGGTTTGTTTTGCTCAGAGATTCAATCCTGTTATGGGTTTGGATAGGGTTCAAGATTATATGCCTTTATATATGTTATGATTCTGCATAAAATGATTAATCTTTATCAAAAACAGAATTTTAACCCACTGTCAAATCTTTTTCACCTTGAGCTTATCTAGATTGGGGATACTTGGGAAGTTTGCCTGTGTAGAAACGATTTCACCTCACCCGAGAACACAGTAGATTCACCTCTTCATTCCAATATAAACCCCAGCCCCTGTATAGCTAACCCTACTATCAAATACCTGTGTGCTGATCCAAAAAAGACCAAGCTATCACAAATCTACTCTCTACTGCAGTTCAAAACCCCTTGGGCAAAAAGGCCACGATCTGTTTTCATGCATTGGAGGAGATTTTTAGAAGTGATAAAGAACAAGACTTTCATGCCCCTACTGTTGAGCCAATTCCTGTTATGGTTCACAAACCAATTGTCAAGAAATACCACAGGCATAAGGAGAGTAATTCAGATTTAAAATTGGTAAACAATATGATTAAGTAGTTTAATAAAATGATCATTAAAAAAGAAACAACCCAACAAATTCCACTACCATGAATTCAGATGCTCCTTGGTCAAATGGCTGAAATAGAAAATAGTTGTTATGTTTTTTTATTTGCTTCTGTTTTGAAAATAAAATAGATTAGATTTTATTTTTTGATTTTGATTTTTACTATTTTAACTAGCTACAGAAACTTGTAGCTTATCTTTTTAAAAAAAAATAGTTTGAATTCAAGTCATTTTTAAATAAAAATTAGTAATTAGTTGTTAATAATTATCGAACATTGTTCCTATTTCATTTTCAGGGCATGATATATCTTGATGCTGATCTTATGGGATGGAACATGCTTGACTTAGTTGATTAGCTATCTCCTTTTTGTTTGTTTTATATATATATATAAAATCTTTCATAAATTTTGAAGATATAGTTTGATCATGAGTGGCTCTAGGCCCTCTATATTTGTAATGTTTTGATATTTTGATATATGATCCTATCTTAGAATATAGGAAGTTTAGATTCCATAAACTCTTTAAATAATCTATACTTTGTAAAGGAAATCATATTGGTAAGGAGCAGAAGATGGACACAGACACATGATTCCAAGACTTAATGAAACAACATATATGCATTTTGGCTTTAGTCTTTTGTAAATGATGTTTTCATTTATGTTTTGTCAATCCTGATATATTAATAGGTTTGATAGTTTTAGAATTAATGATCTATTATGTTTGGGATACTTATGTTATAAATATCATCTATAATTTGTTGCTCCAGATATAAATACCGTGATCATATCTCCAATTTGAATAATAGGATTTATCTTTGAATTTTAGTTGAATGATGAAATGCATAAGTTACACTTAGATTTATCTTGCCGTAATTGTGTGCAATTATAAGATCACAGGGTGCAATTTTTGTTTCCTCCTCTATCATTAAATCTCAACGGCCAATACATGTTTTAAATTTATTTAGAACAGTCATAAAGTCTATTGCAAATTTTTCTCTTAGGTGTGGCAGTTGGATGTTCTTCACTCATACATAAATTTGGATACATCTCACTAACTAACAACAGGTTATCTCTTTTTTGTTTCTCAAATTCAGTCATTTATATATTAATGAAACTAGAATGTTTGGTTCAACTTTTGACTACCTGCACGTTTGCGTTTCATAGTTTATTCAATTCAAGATTAGTTAGATTTATAAAAGAAAACAAAAAATATTTAAATGTGATTTCTTTATCAGCTTCTTAAAAGCAATGATTTTCACATTGATTTCGTAAGTTTCGATTAAAACTTGCCATTTGTAAATGATGTACATAAGTGAGATTTGCATATTTTATGCTTAAATACACCTACAATAGTTATATTAGAACATATGTACATATATAACATATAGTTGTTAGCATTAGTTTAGTTATTCCTTTCTTTTCGTTTTCTATTTAGGATTTTAGATTGGCTAATGGAGCCATTAAACCGGTCATAACGAGTTACACCAAATGGCTTGGGTTATTTAGACAACCCCAGACCGGACTTGTTCTTCCAGTTGTTGGATGGTCAATTTCACCCATCAACATGTAGGTACATTATATTTATGTACTGGTATTACTGACTCTTCTATCTCTTTAGCTTGTACATGAGTGGATACAACACTGTGGCATCATAGGCTTGGACACATGAGTGAGAAGGGGAAAATACTGCACAAAAGAAATTTGTTGCTAGATCTTAAACAAATTGATTTGGATTTCTGTGAGCATTGTGTTTATGGAAAACATAAGAGATTCATATTTCTCAGAGTCGGAAAAGAAAAGAAGAGTGAAAGGTTAGAGTTTGTGCATACATATGTATGGGGACCAACTCAGGTATCATCTCTTGGTGGATCTCGTTATTATGTTACTTTTATTTATGATGCAACTAGAAAAACTTGGGTTTATTGCATTCGACAAATATATGATGTTTTTGATACTTTTAAGAAATGGAAAGATTTGGTTGAGAATGAGACAAGAAAAATGTTGAAGTATCTCAGATCAGACAATGGAGGTGAATATTGCAACAAGGAGTTTGATGATTATTGTTCATACCATGGGATTCGTAGAGAGAAGACAGTTCTAGGAACACCACAAGAAAATGGCGTGTCATAAAGGATGAACAGGACAATCATGGAGCATGCATGCTGGTTTTCCCTTACAGTTCTAGGAAGATTTTGTGGATATTGTTATTTACTTAATAAACAAAGGACCTTCAATCTCTTTTGATGGTGGAATTCCATACGAGGCATGGGCATGTAAAAAGGTAAACTATTCTTTTTTGAATACTTTCGGTTGTGAAGCATTTGTCCATATTGATAAAGAAAATAGAACAAAGCTTGAGGAAAAATACAAGAAGTGTACCTTTATTGGATATAGTGTTAATGATTTTAGTTATCTCATATGGGGTTATGAAAATCAAAAAATCATTAGGAGTAGATATCTTATATTCAATGATAAGTTCATGTACAAAGATCAGTTGTAGGGAAAGATACAAGAAAAAGAAAAACCAAAATACACAGTGCTTGATGAGATTACTAAAAAAAATACTCGAAAGGTACCAAAAAATCAAAATGTACAAAAAAGGGAGTAGCAGGTACCTCAAGCTCCTGCAAGTGTTGTTAGAAGATCTACCAGGTTAAGTAGACCCCCTGAATGACACTCTCCTTCATTGTATTATTTATTGTTGACTGATTCTAGTGAACCAGAATGTTATGAAGAGGCAATGCAAGTAGACACTAAAAAGAAGTGGGAGAAATGAATGAAAGAGGAAATGGATTCCCTGGTAAATAACCAGACTTGGGAGTTGTTTCAGTTTCCTACAGAAAAAAGAGCATTACAGAATAAATGGGTTTACAAGTTGAAGGAAGAATATGGAAGCAAAAAGTGGTACAAGGCTAGACTTGTTGTAAAGGGGTTTGCACAAAAGAAAGATATAGATTTTGATGAAATATTTTCTCCTGTTATTAAAATGACTTCAATTAGGACTATTTTAAGTCTTGCAGTAGTAGAATATTTTCATCTTGAACAGTTAGATGTAAAACCATATTTTCTCCATGGGGATTTGGAGGAAGAGATTTATATGCAGCAACCATAGGGGTATGAGGTCAAAGGGAAGGAGAATTTGGTATGCAAGTTGAAGAAGAGCTTGTATGGACTAAAGCAAGCTCCAAGGTAGTGGTATTTGAATTTTGATAGGTTTATGACAGAAACAAGGTTATAGTAGATTTCATTTTGATCACTGTGTTTATTTTAAAAGGCTAGAAAATGGAAGCTATATTATCTTGATATTATATGTAGATGACATGCTTGCTGTAGGATCTAATATGTAGGATGTAAATGTGCTCAAGAAGAAATTAGATAATTCATTTGCGATGAAGGATTTGGGTGTTACAAAGCAAATCCTTGATATGAGAATAACAAGAGATAGGAAAAATCACAAATTGACACTGTCTCAGGGTGAATACATAGAGAAGGTGTTGGAGAGGTTTAGAATGTAGAATGAAAAACTAGTTAGTACACCTTTGGCCATCCATTTCAAATCAACTAAGGAAATGTGTCCCAAGACACAAGAGGAGATAGAATACATGTTCAGGGTCCCTTATTCATCAACAATTGGCAGCTTGATGTATGTGATGGTTTGCAAAAGACCAGATATTGCACATGCAGTGGGAGTTGTGAGGAGGTATATGAGCAATACAGGTAAATAAAATTGGGAGGAAGTAAAGTGGATTCTCATGTATTTGAGAGGTACTTCTACTCATGCATTATGTTTTGGAGGTTTAGACATTGTTCTACAGGGATATGTTGTTCAGATATGGCAGAGGATAAAGATAGCAGGAGGAGCACCACATGGTATGTTTTTACTGTCGCTGGAACAACAATAAGTTGGATATCAAAATTGTAAAAGGTTGTTGCACTTTCAACAATAGAGCCAGAGTATGTTGTTGCTACAGAGTCTAGTAAAGAGATGATTTGGTTATAAAGGTTTATGGAGGAATTGGGAAAGAAGCAAGAGAATATAAAATTGTACTGTGACAGTGAGAGTGCCATTCATCTTGAAAAGAACTCAAAATTCCATTTGAATACTAATCATATACATCTTAGGTACCATTTCATACAATCCATCTTGGAAGACGGACATTTAAGTTGGAAAATATACACACTAGCCAGAATCCTACAGACATGTTAACAAAGGGAGTGACCAGGGAGAAACCGAGTTCCTGCTCATTTTTAGTTGGTTTTCAAGCCCGAAGATGAAGATGATAAATTTTCTAGGTCCAAGAAGGATCATAGTCCAACATATACAATAGCGGCGGAGTTGTTGAGATCAGTCTCCAAGAGGGAGATTGTTGGTTGTGGAGCCTAATTATCTTCTTGATTCAAAGGTCTTTGTTTTCAGCCATGTTTATACCCAATGAATACTTTACACCCAAGAATAATGTACACTCCTCCATGCGGGGGAGTGCAGGGGGGGGTTACCCCCCTTGCAGGGTTCGGGGGAAAGCGGGACCCCGACGGGAGTTTGAGGGAGAAGCCCCTAAAGGAAAAATTTCCTTGTAAATGTATATTGTAATTTCATATTAAATCTGGACCGCTCATGATAAGGTCACATATCTGACAATAGACGTTATGTTAGGGTTTTTTTTTCCTAGAAGGCAACCCTCCTTTATGAGGGAAATGTATTCGACTATGTATTATTGCAAATATTGTATTTTGAGAGAGGAGACCGTGATATAAATAAGAGGAAGTTACAACATGTGTGATTTAGGTTGCATCCCTTCATTTGTTGGATAATAATAAAGGAAGGACCTAACAATTTCTCTGGTGGACGTAGCCCACACTTGGTGAACCACATATATTTGTGTCTCTATTGTATTATGTATCTTCTATGTTTTATTTACACATTTTTTTTTATTTTATTTCTTCGTGATCCTATTTTTCTAACAAATACCTTTCCAACGAGCTATCATGCGCCTAAAACAAAGATCGTATGCAAAAGTTACGACACCGGGAAGTTAATGTACTAACTTACCCAAACGGGGCCCACATGAATTTTGGAGTTTCATCTCCTAGAGTTAGGTTTTTGGACGTCTAGGGTTTTTGACTTCATGTTTTATCATTAAAAAGACATTCAAAGCCTCGTTGTAATCATATTTTGGCAAATGAGCATAGCCTTCACATCTCTTCTCAGAGATAAAGCTGCCACCATTCTAGTGAGTCTTGCACTTTGTATTTTTACAGTCTCTTTACAATTCTTTCATTAATAGAAATAAAGTATTGTTGTATTTCTCTATTTCTTGAAATTTTCATGAGTATTTCATTGTAATATCTCTACTTTCATTTCATTCCAAAAAATAATCCGGATCAGTGGTATCAGAGCAGGATTCTCTTGATCGTTTTTCAACACATGTCCCTGGCTAGTTCCTAGTATATCCAGTTGGGTCTCGAGTTTGTCTCTTTTGAGGAAAATCACTCTCGCATGGGCAAGAAAACCTCGATGGTAGCAGAAAAGAGAAACAACGGAGAAAATTATTCTATTAACCTGTTGCTTGAGCAAGCTCTCGTGCGACATAGGGACAAAATGATGAATAATTTTGCACACATCTTTCAATGTCTGCTGAGAGAAACATGCACACTTCATCAAGCGACCATTTTGGAGGAACCTCTCCCTTCAAGGTACAAGTTAATTTTGATATTCCCATATTTGAAGGTCATATAGATGCAAATGCCCTAGAAAAATGGTTAAATCTATTAGAAGGTTATTTCTCAGTTCAAAATTTTTTCGACATGAAAAAGATCACCTTCGCACTCCTCAAGGCTCTCCCCCATGTCAAAAATTGGTGGGAAACTTACTGGGATAAAATTTCCACAGAGGAATCTGGAATATATGGGGTCAATCTCATTTGGGATTTTTTTTTGGATGCGGTCAAAGAACAATACTATCCTGTTGATAACTATGAAGACTAGTACATGAGATGGACCACACTGTAGTAAGGGAAGAGCCAAACAGTGCCAGAGTTCACAAATACTTTCCATACATTGTGCACCAATATGGGTATCAAAGAATTCGAGTGTCATCTAGTTCTATAATACCGCGGGGCTCTGCATAGTTACATCCAAACCAAAATGGATTTCCTAAACATCTCATGATTGTGAGCTGCCTATCAATATGCTGTCAAAATTGAGCATAAATTTAGGAACTAGAACAAATGGGAATTTGGATTTGCAAATATGCAACAACCAAAGCATGGTAAAGATGGACCTAGACATCCAGTCTAAGACACAGGAAAAAAATGGGAAAGTAAAGTTGAAGAATGACACTAGGAAGTGGTGTGACTTCCACAAAATCCCCTGGCACAACACCAATAAATGTCGCTCGAAACATTCATTGGTGGCCAAGGTCAAAGACACAGAGCTAAACCCTGATTCAGAATCCGATACAAAAAATATTAAAAATAGAGAGATCATTGACGCAGACCCCACTGCAATTGTCGCGATCACAACAATTCAGCTAGAAGAACCAGTAGATCTTGAAGAGGGGGAGCACCTCTTCCATTCAAAAATGTGGGTGAAGGGGACCCCATTGCATTTCATTGTTGATAACAAAAACTAGAAGAACCTCATCTCAACTAAGGTTGTCAAACAAATGGGTTTGTTGACAACACCACACCCGCAACCATACAACATCGTGTGGCTTCACTAGGGACATGATCTTCACATCAGCCAACAATTTCTCCTATCCTATGGCATCCATCCCTTCAAGGATGAGGTAGTGTGTGATATTTCCCCTCTTGATGTCTGTGATGTTGTTTTGGTTCAACCATATATGTGGAAACATCATGTTGTCTATGAGTCTAGACCTCGTAGTGTCATTATTACTCTAGGAGGTCAAATCTACATGATACCAAAGGTAGTCCTGAATACTTCTCCACCAAAACAACACCATAAGGTAATATCTCATACTGCAAAATTCATCCTCTTCACAACCATTTCAAAGGATGCATAAAAGACCACTACAACCACTGCATCCTCAACACCTTCTATCCAGTAAAAACGGATTGTCAAAGAGACATAAGATATTGTTTCTTCACCTACAATGGTGCCTACACAATTCCCCATCCAACCCAGAGACAACAGGTTGGTGGAACATATTCGACCCCTCCAACAATAGGTTTGTGATAGTCTTCCACAAGCCAAGAAGCACAACTTCTCCAAAAAGGCACACAACTTCTCCAACAAGGCACAAAACTCACCAAGCATCAGAGTCATAAAATGATTTCTCCTCTTCCCTGGGCACTCAACACAATGGAGACCATTGCTTCCTAAGGGGGGAGGACTGATATAGGTGGATATTGGTGGCCACCCACCTATTCCAACTGGCTCCTCTTTTCAATTTTTAGTGTAGCACATTTTTTTGCACTTCTTTGTAATTGTGGATTCTACACTTCTGGGGTTGTTTGAAGCCCTACACATATTCCATGTGGATACTGGTGGCCTCCCATTTAATCCAATTGGATCATTTTGTATGTTTTCATGTCAACACATCTTGTTGTACTTCCACGTTCGTTTTGGGGCCCTAAACAATGTTTTTTTGGATCGCCACGATAAAACTATAAACAAAGTCATATTTTGATGGCGTAATGTGTATTTCATGAAAAGGCCTTTCCAATGGGCTATCACACACCTAAAATGACGATCGTATGCAAAAGTTACAACCCCAAGAAGTTAATGTACTAACTTACCCAAATGGGGCCCACATAACTTTTGGCGTTTCATCTCCTAGGGTTAGGTTTTTGGATGTATAGGGTTTTGGCATTCATGTTTTATCATAAAAAAGGCCTTTAGATCCTCATTGTAATCATATTTTGGCGAATGAGCGTAGCTGTCACATCTATTCTCAGAGATAAAGTTGCCACCATTATAGCGAGTCTTGCACTCTGTATTTTTACAATCTCTTTATAATTATTTCATTAATAGAAATCAAGTATTGTTGTATTTCTCTGTTTCTGGCAATTTTCATGAGTATTTCATTGTGATATCTCTACTTTCATTTCGTTCCGAAAAATATTTCGGATCAGTGGTATCAGAGCAGGCTACTCTTGATCATTTTTCAGCGCATGTCCCCGACGAGGTCCAAGTATAGCAAGTTGGGTCTTGATTTTGTCTCTCTTGATGACAATCACTCTCACACGCCCAAGAAACCCTTGATGCCGACAAAAAATAAAAACCGTGAAGCAGAATATTCTATTAACCCATTGCTTGAGAAATATCTCACGTGACAGAGGGATGAAATGATGCAGAATTTCACACACATCCTTCAACACCTGCCGATAACAACAAGCACATCTTTATCAAGCAACCATTTTGGAGGAACCTCTCCCTTAAAGGTACAAGTTAATTTTGATATTCCCATATTTGAAGGTCAGATAGATGTAGATGCCCTAGAAAAATGGTTAAATCTATTAGAAGGTTTTTCTTTGTTCAAAATTTTTGCAACAGGGAAAATGTCACCTTCGCATTCCTCACGGCTCTCCCCCATGTCAAACATTGGTGGGAAACTTACTGGGAGAAAAGTTCCACAAAGGAATCTGGAATATATGGGGTCAAGCCACTTGGGATTTTTTTGTGGATGTGTTCAAAGAACAATACTATCTTGTTGATAACTATGAAGACTAGTACATGATATGGACCACACTGTGGCAAGGGAAGAGCCAAATAGTTCCAGAGTTCAAAAATACTTTCCATACCTTGCGCACCAAGATGGGTATCAAAGAATCTGAGTGACATCTATTTCTCAAATACCACGGGGCTCTACATAGGTACATCCAAACCAAAATGGATTTCCTAAACATCTCATCATTTTGAGCTGCCTATCGATATGCTGTCAAAATCGAGCATAAATTTAGGCACCAGAACAAATAGGAATTCAGGTCTGCAAATATGCAACAACCAAAGCATGGTAAAGATGGACCTAGACAACCAGTCCAAGACACAAGACAAAAATGGTAAAGAAAAGATGAATAATTACACTGGGAAGTGGTGTGACTTCCACAAAATCCGATGGCACAACACCGATGAATGTCGCTCGAAACATTCATTGGTGGCTGAGGTCAAAGACACAGAGCCGAACCCTGATTCAGGATCTGATCCAAAAAATATTGAAAAAATACAGATCATTGACACATACCCCACTTCAACTATCGCGACCACACCAATTCAGCTAGAAGAACCAGTATATCCTAAAGAGGGGGAGAACCTCTTCCATTCACAGATGTGGGTGAAGGGGACCCCATTGCATTTGATTGTTGATAACAACATCTAGAAGAACCTCATCTCAACTAAGGTCATCAAAGATTGGCATTGTCGACAATACCACACCCTAAGCCATACAACATCAGGTGGCTTCACCAAGGATGAGATCTTCACATCGTGCATCCATCCCTTCGAGGATGAGGTAGTGTGTGATATTTCCCCTCTTGATGTTTGTGATGTTGTTTTGTTCCAACCATATATGTGGAAACATCATGTTGTCTATGAGTCTAGACCCCATAGTGTCATTATTACTTTGGGAGGTCATCTCTACAGGATACCAGAGGTAGTCTCGACTACTACTCCACCAAAACAACACCACAATGTAATCTCTCATATTGCAAAATTGATCCTCTTCACAGTCTATTCAAAGGATGCATAGAAGACCACTACAACCACTGCAACCTCAACACCTTCTATCCAACAAAAACAGATTGTCGAAGAGACAAAAGATATTTTTTATTCACCTACAATGGTGCCTACACAATGCCCCATCCAATCCAGAGACAATAGGTCGGTGGAACATATTTGTTGAGTCTCAGAAATGTCGTATTTCCATCCACCTTTCCCTTCATCATTATTCACATTTCATCGCTCTATAAACCATTCTTTAATACCATTTCATAATTAAATATGGGTTTAACCTTATTATTTTCCAAATCATTTATTTTAGTATTAAAAGGGAATTTGTGATTAAATATTAGAAAATTGACATGTTTTCATATATCTCAAAAATGTGTGAGCTTTATCATGTGTAGGAATATG
>ML778911.1:1265196-1282831 GCA_009831015.1 Picea engelmannii | reverse complement strand
GATGAGAATCATTATTATGTAGATTGAGAAAGAGGATTCATTATGTAGATTAAGGGAATTGTTATGAGATAGGTTCTCGAGGAGAATTGTTATGATGTAGATTGGATTCATGAAGAGACTCCTTTTGTAAACCTACCTGTTGAAGATTAATGCAAGTTTGAGTTTAGTGATCTTGTTTTTCATAGAATTTAGCATCTGTTGATCTAAAGCTTCCATGTTGGCATCGGAAAGGGCCACCGATCTAGCTTGGTAAGCTCATTGTAAATTGTTAGTGTAGATATTAATTTCATGTATTTGTTATTTTGATTTCATGTTATTTTGTTTGATTTCACTATTCAAATGTGTTTCAAAGTGTGGTAATGCAGGAACGGTTGGATCTCCATATTTCACCATACATGAGCTTTAATGGAGCATCCTACATGTTAGTTTAATTGTCTCAGGAGATAGAATCAAAGTTCATCTTTTCTTTTCATGAGCCATCAATGAACATGTCCATCACCCGAGCAAGAGTTTTGCTTTTTTATGAGTTTTTCTTTCCAGCTTTCGAATTTGTGAAGATTGTGATTTTTAAAAGTGTGTTGGTTTGTAAATGGTTTTCTTATCTATACTAAACAGACATAGGAACCTATCTGTTATCGGCACATATAGTGAATCAACTCTATTGATTACGAATCCCGGTTGATAATTTATGTTTGGTAATATATTATGCATTTAATTGCACCAACAATATTCAACCCCTATAGCAACATGTTTGTGACAGTCTTCCACAAGCCAAGAAGCACAACTTATCTAACAAGGCACACAACTCACCAAGCATTAGATTCATAAAATTCTTTCCCCTCTTCCCTGGGAACTCAACACAATGGAGACCATTGCTTCATAATGGGGGAGGATTGATCCAGGTGGATATTGGTGGCCACCCACTTGTTCCAACTGGATCCTCTTTTCAACTTTTAGTGCAACACGTTCTTCTGTACTTCTTTGTAATTGTGGGTTATACACTTCTGGGGATGTTTGAAGCCCTACACATCTTTCAAGTGGATAGTGGTGGCCTCCCATCTAATCCAACTGGCTTATTTTGTATGTTTTCATGTCAACACATCTTGATGTACTTCCAGGGCCATTTTGGGGCCCTAAACAGTGTTTTTTTGGATCACCACATTCAAATTGTAGATGGAGTCAGAGTTTGATGACATAATGTGTATTTCTCAAAAATACCTTTCCAACGGGATATCATGCGCCTAAAAAGGACATCATATGCAAAAGTTATGACCCCAAGAAGTTAATGTACTAACTTACCCAAATGGGGCCCATATGACTTTTGGTGTTTCATGTTCTAGGGTTAGGTTTTTGGATGTCTAGGGTTTTGGCATTCATGTTTTATCATAAAAAAGGCCTTCAGAGCCTCATTGTAATCATCTTCTAGAGAATGAGCGTAGCCATCACATCTCTTCTTAGAGATAAAGCTGCCACCATGATAGAGAGTCTTTCACTCTGTATTTTTACAGTCTCTTTACAATTATTTCATTAATAGAAATCACGTATTGTTGTATTTCTCTGTTTCTGGCAATTTTCATGAGTATTTCATTGTAATATCTCTTCTTTCATTTCGTTCCGAAAAATAATGTAATTTCCCCAAGGCCGAGCCCTATTGTAAATCATGTTTATGAATTGAATTGTAATTATGTTTTATAGGCTGGTGAGCCAAGTTAATATAAGATGGTGGGATTATGTGATTATTAGGCCAGAGAGCCTAAGTGTTGAAGGCCAAAACCCTGATTTTGTACATGTATCTATGTAGAACATTAATAAAATTATAAACACCATTGCGTGCAGACCGACCATGATGAATGAGTGATGGGGGACTAAGCTTCCACAGAGTGGGCAAGGGATTAGGGGCTGGAAGGTGGGAAGAGAGGCTAAGTGTTGAGCCTAGGGGCTTAAGTCCTTGGGAATAATATTTTTAATATTATTCCAAAAAGACCATGTGAAATATATGTTTTATCCTAAGTTATTTTTGGAAGGACAAGCAACTTCCAAATGGAAGGAACACATGCTGAAGGAATGCATGCAGTTTCATGGGTGACAAGTGTCAACCCAAGCACATGTATATAAAACTGCTGAGTTGAGCCATGATGGGGGTTCCTCCTCCATTCCATCGTTGACCGTCTAAACGTGAGTCCCGTCTGACCTCTGCAAGATACCCCCGTGAAATTCTGAAACTGGGGAAAAAAGTCTGTGTTGATTCCTAAGGAAGCCGATACATTCCTTTCCTGAAGAGTTTGAGTCTGTGCGTGGGATCTCTGTACACCTTGTGCAATCCCAAAACCAAAACCATGAGTCTATTTCGTGTTTGCTGAGCTTGTTTGGGAAGCCCGTGTCTATTTTCCCAGTTGGATGTTGTCGCCACGCAGTGCTGGACTGCGCGTGGCTTACTGGCCAGTGTGAGTTCATTCTTAGTCTGTGTGTAACCTCTCTCCAAGTGAGGGAGGTGATTGTTGTTGGAAGAGGTAGGTTGTCAGGCCTGTGAACAACTCTCTCTAGGTGAGAGAGAGTTTGTTGGGAAGTGGTTTCTTCCAGAGAGTGTCCAACACCAGCTTCGGGCTCTGATACTTCTTGATATAGCCTGTTGTCGATAACCAGAGAGCGAGGTGTATCACCGATGGACTGTTCTTATGAAGGTGTATACTCCCAGGCGAAACAAGCATGTGGGGAATGAGAGTCTGGAAGTAGTGGGCATAAGATGGCATCCTGGGAAGAATCCTTCTAGTTGTTTTGTGCTGTTTTCTCTGTAACCTCAGCCTAGCCTAGGATTCCTTGCCTTATGATGGAGCTTAGTCCCAGCTCGGGGGTGACCCACTGTTGAGCTTGATGAGAAACGTGGTCTAAGGCTGGGAGGTTCGCGGAAGGCCTGCACATGGTTGGTGGAATTACCACATTTTCAAATATAAGTATCAACTTATGTTAAATGTTATATTTTGCATGCCTGTGATGCTTATATTTTATCATGTATTCTGTTGTGCAGATGAATTATTGTTAATTCCAGGGAATATTTGTGTTAGCAGTAATTCTTATGCTTACTCTGAGTCAAATGTGTTTCATTTGATTTAAATTCATGTTATCAATCAAGTATGAGAATGATGTTGTTCCGCACAGTAGCGTTTTCTCGGCTAGTGGGTTGGATGACGACCGAGGGAGCATTACAGAATGGTATCAGAGCCAAGGTTTCAACGCTGAGCCTAGATGGGCCGGATAAGTGGTCTTTGGACCGAATTTTTTGAGAAGAAATTGTGTTGGGAGGGCCAATTTCAAACCCCAGAATGTTCCTGAGTGTCAAGGATTCACTTGACCGTGTTACAAAGATCAAGAGGTTTAGCGGTATTTTAGAACCGCAATCGGTGTGGTATATGGCCACTGGGAGAGAGAGAGAGATCAACGCATGAAGTGTTGGAGCCGTAGGATCTGTTCGGGAGGAAAGGAGAACCCTCACGACTGTCATATCTGGAGAACGTGCACGAGGTTTAAAACCCTTTGAAGTTGCACAGGAGTGTGGAAATTACGGTATGCAAAATCTTGAAACGATCTAAACCGTAGATCGTAGGAGAGGAACTTGACCGTTGGATCAAGTAGATTAATATACCGTAATTTCGTTAAGTAGTAGGAAAATCTGGGCAGCCAGAATCTGCGCGTTCAGATCTATGGCCAGGGTTCCATTCCAGACCCCCTTCATCGTTCTACCTTTAACAAGGGGGGGGGGTCCAGAATTGAGCGCACAGGTTTCAACGACTTGTATTGGGGCACTCGGATCTATGGAAAATATTTGATTCCGGACCCCTTTGAAACCTTTCTACCTTTAATAAGGCGGGGGGGGTTGGAATGGGTGACTTTGTGTGGATTCATGAAACCCGATGCCCAAAACACTGAAAGCATATATGCCATGGATCTGAGAGAGGTTTAACCATTGGATTTCACTTGGAATGGACGTGGACACATGGGTGTGTACCACGTGCAAGTGGGTCGAGAATAAAAGAGAGAGTGGTGGGACTCGATGATGTGATGAAGGTGACGTGGACCCTCCTGAGTGTGCCACTTGCCACAGTGGATGTGGAAGACAGTTGTGCTCTGTGGACCTAGAGGGTAAGGGAAATAAATTTTTGAAATTCGGGGATTGTAGTGACAAGAAGTTGGGAGTCACTGCATTGTGAACTCCCAGGTACCGAAGACCCAAAAACTGAAGTGCCTAAATCCAGAAATTTTCGAAGAAAAAAGAACCGTCGAGGATTTAACTGTTGGATCCTTGTGGACCAAAACCTTGAAACCCGATGTCTCGAAGTCCTGAAAATTGCAGAGCCGAGCGGAGCTCGGAAAATTCATGAAATTGAAACATTTTCTTAAATTGGATTGTTTATGAATGATGAAGGAATTGTCAAGAAATGAAGGCCTGAAAAATTCTAGTCGTTTGCGCATTTGTATTGCTGAAGGTTGACGAGTGCTAGAATTGAATTGAATTGCCACAAAGTGCAAAGAAATGGAAGAGACACATAATGCTTCCAGTTCAGAAAATGAAGCTCAGAAGAGATAGCATAGAAATTTTGTATGTAGAGTGTGCATATCCAGTGCAAGGAGTGCTTATAGAGGGAACTTGTTTTAAGTTCGAAAGACTCTAGAAGACGAGCGTAGAGGGTGCCAAGAGGGCACCAGAAAGTCTTTTGTAAAACACCATCGAAGCCTTTGAAATATTCGAAATCCTTCAAGTTAGGGAGGAAGTCAAGTCCAGAAGAATTGACACCAAGATATTTGGAAAGAAGTCATTGAAAACCTGAACGAACGATAGGAATCCTTGGAGGTAAGACTGTGCAGAGGAAAGTGCCGAGAAAATAGAATCACTGAGGGTTCTGTGGAAGCTCTACCAGGAGGGCATTGAGAAAGTGCATAGAGTGCACAAAAGAACTCTATTATGAGATCAGAGGAAGGAGAAGTGTCGAGAAGGAAGACAAAATTTATGAGAATTCTGTGAGACTCTGCCAAGAGGGCATTGAGAAAATGCACAGGATGCATTGAGAAGAACTCTATTTTGAGTTCAGTGAGAAGACAGAGTCACTGAGGATTTTGGAGAACTTTTCCAGTAAGGGCATCGAGTTGGTGCAAGTGTGCACAAAAGGAACTCTTTCGAGTTTTGAGATAGGAGAAGTGTCACAGGAAGACACTCACAGGGTTACTGAACACCTTGTAGGCTCAACAAAGAATGTTTGAGAAAGAAGTTGCCAGAGGGCTCCAATCTCCGTTTGAAGGAGAAGGAAAGGGTTGAATCCCTTAGAGGTTCAAGTTCCGAAGCTCAGGAAGGATAGTGTTTTTGTGCATAGAGTAACAAAAAAGAGGAGCAGGAGGTCGAGAAACCCTCAAGGTTTCACAGTCGACAAAGATCAGGAGGGACAACGTTCCTATAACACAGATGAGATTCAAAGGAATTGAGCTCGTAGGGGAAGTGAAGGTCAAGGCCTTTGAAACTTCAGAAAATATTCCAAGGGGAAGGAATAAGTTCTAAAGATCAGGAGGGAGCATAGCTGTCATTAGATAAGCTGGAGAGGAAGAGATATGGGTCATCAGATCTAGTGCAAATAATCGATAGTCATCGGATTCGGAGGAAGGTGCACAGAGTTTAACCTCTGGGAGGTCGCAAAGGAGAGGAGCCATATGGATGGTGGAGACACTTCATGGAGGAAGTGCCAAATTTGTGAGAGTCGTTGGATCTTGCAGAGCAGTGAGGGGATTAAGGCCGAGTATCTTTTGATACTCTGAGGCTCAGAAAGGATAGTGACCATCAGATCCGGGTCAATGACAACCATTGATCTCATTCAAGAAATAGTGAATTTGGTGTTCATGAGTTCTGAGGGCATACCAAATTCTTGGTCCAGTGAAGTCTTGAATCGTGAGGAGTAGGGAAGGAGATCCAAACCGTTGGATCTAAGCCATGGGAGAACCGTTGGATCAGAACCTTCGCATGGTATCGTGTATTGAGGGTTCGGGGGTTGAAAGAAATTCTTTTTGACTGCGAGGTCACGAAGTGCCGTGCACCGAGGGCTTGTAGAACACGTGGCACATCCATTAGGTGGGGACCAAGTGGTTGAAAGGTGGCATAAAAATAAGCGCCTAGAGAAAGGGGAAGCAGATGACATGTGCTGGACACACGTCGCCTGGAAAGGAGTCAACTCATTGCTGACTTTTGTGTCTCGGGGATTCGCAAAGGAGGAGCATGAGGGCTCAACACTCAAACTCACAAAGTCGCGAGTTGTGAGTAGTGCTAGCACTTATCCCTAGCCAGTGGTTATGTGTGGAAGGCACTAACAAGGAGGAGCCATACCCATATCACATCTCGAGTATCGACGTCTAGAAAAAGAGGAGTTGAGGGTCTTCGACTCACAAAATCTCAAGTTGCGAGAGGCGCTTGTGCTAAGGTAAGGTCTTGGTTGCATGGAAATGTGAGGCTCGCGCTTGGCATCAAGTTGCGTAGGGCGGGTTTTCGTGAAGGACCTATGGATTGGATTCATTGGAGGTTCCAGTAGGGAATCAAAGGAGCCACTTCGGCTCGAGGAGAATTTAGAATGATCCTGTGCGGATCTTGGCCCGAGGGTTGGAGGTTTGCGTCAGAGCTAAAGTGTTGGTTATAAGTTTGATAAAAGAAGCATGAAATATTCTACTACTATTAGATAGTCAGGTAGTATAATTTTTAATGGCAACCATGCAGGTATGAGTTTTTATCACTCTTTTTGCATAATTGTTGAAAGAAAATTTTGGTAAGAATTTCCTCATCCAGAGATATGTTAAAAAAACCACATGATTATATGATTGAATGCATACCATTGGATGTGGTAAAGGCTGTAGGCCTGTATTAATTCAAATCTTTTTAACTTCTGAATGCACACATTGACATAGTAGAATGTCATGTTAATTTCATTATGGGGTAATAAACAAAGAATTAAAGATAAAAACTGGTTGTAGGAATAAATGCCAGTAAGCTAGTCATGTATGAGACCAGGACCTGGTTGAATATGACGAGGTATGGAGAATGTGGCAACATATTGGCCAGAATTCCAACTCATGGATGGTGAGATACATGACTGAGATAGAGAGCATTATGTAATTCAATGCAAGGTGCATTGAAAAAGAATGCATTGAGAATTGCACTCATGCATAATGAGTGATAGAATTGTATACTAAATGCAATGGTTGAATATGTTTTGTAAGTACATGCATATATATTACTGCATGGAAATAATTATACTAATGGCTGAAATGTTGCTAACCCCTGAAGTTGAGAACATTTCAGGAACTGTTAAACATTGCAACAGGAAAGTTACAAGCCAGGTAGTCACAGGAATAGAGACTGCATAGAATTTTATGTTCATAAAATTGAAATAATGAACTTACTGTTGTTAATTATGAACATGCATATGCATAGAACGATGAGTCATTCTATTTGGTCAAGTTGTTTGGAAATTGTGATTGAATTTCCAGGTGCAGGAAATTCTAAGATTATTGCATAAGATGTTGTACATGTTGAATTATGATGTACAGAAAATACTGACAATTTGTTGGCAGTATGCAAGATGAAGTCTTGCAGGAAAATTGTATGCAGTTTGATGCCTGTGGAAAATCACAAGGATGTCTACATTCATAATGTGGCAACAACCAAGATGAATCATGAAATAGAATGTCATGTTTTGGGAATAAAAGTTGAATTTCCTTTCGAACTAATTGAAATTCCTAAATGAATTCCTTTATGTTCTCTCGGGATAACTGGATGTGGTTGATGCAGATGAGATGATGTTGATAAAAGTTAAATGTTGGCTACAAAGAGTATCTTGGGAAGACGCTACTTGGAAACCTTAGAAGGCAGTTGGAACTCCTGGAGCCATGGTGCTCTAAGACTTCTGGTCCGACCTGTTGCTGAAGCCCAAGGAAAGGGAGGTGTAGCATCGATGGACTATGCTTGTGAAGGTGTATACTCTCAGGTGGGACAGGCATGTGGGGAATGAGAGACCGTTGGTTGGTGTACTGTCGAGGTTTGAATGGTTGGAGTGCTACTGAGGTCTGGTACCTTGGCCTAGACCATGTGGATAAGGATTGTGGACCATGGATATCTTGGGAAGCCATTGCCCTGATGGAGTCATAGCCCTGCTCCGGGGTGGAAGGACTTCTCACTCAAAAGATAAGTACAATTCTCTATTTATTGTATGTTGTGTATGTTGTATACAATTTTAATGTTATTGAATTTGTTTGTATATACATATATATACATTGCATTACCGCATCCATGAATGTACCTAAGGTGTCTCATATTTCATTACTTAAGAAATATATATACCTGATGCTAATCATGTAATCAATTGGAATATGATTCAGGTGGAACCAGAAGGTGTCCTGCAAGTGCATCATGTGTGCATATTGGAAAGGAAAATAAAACATCTTCGGAATCGAGCTATTGAGCTTGTAAAGGTCCAGTGGACCTGGTACGGTCCCGAGGACATGACATGGGAGCATGAGGATGCTATACGGGTGTAATACCCGCATATTTTTGAATATTTTGGAAATCTTATTGATGCTGTGTGAAAGTTTCACTAAGGACAATGCAAAAATAAGGGAGGGGGATTGTAATGTCCCCAAGGCCGAGCCCTGTTGTAAATCATGTTTATGAAATGAATTGTAATTATGTGTTATAGGCTGGTGAGCCAAGTTAAAATAAGCTGGTGGGATTATGTGATTATTAGGCCAGAGAGTCTAAGTGTTGAAGGCCAAGAGCCTGATTTTGTACATGTATCTATGCAGAACATTAATAAAATTATAAACACCACTGCATGCAGACTGACCACGATGAATGAGTGATGGGGGAATAAGCTTCCACAAAGTGGGCAAGGGATTAGGGGCTGGAAGGTGGGAAGAGGGGCTAAGCCTAGGGGCTTAATCCTTGGGAATAATATTTTAGTATTATTCCAAAAAGACCATGTGAAATATATGTTTTATCGTAAGTTCTTTTGACGCAGCCCTCCCCAACCCGCAGGATGGAAAGTCCACGTACATAGGATCTTTCTTCTCTCCTTAGCCCGAAGAGCTTTCAATAATCGCTCTTCTATTTCCCTTTTGGTAAATCTGCACCTACAGCAAAACCTCGTGGGATTCCTCCTTCACGCTTCAGGAAATTTGACTTCGTGATTTCACGAATCTTGTGGTCTAGTGTCTTGTCGCTCAGACCCCCGAATCCTGAAACTTCGATATCAACTCTGTCTTTTTGTCTTTCGCGAGTTCACGAGTTGCAATGTCATACAACTCTACTCCATGAACCCCAAAATCCTGAAATGTCAACTCCGACACGATTCCCGGCACTGGCCCACAACTAGACTTCCCACCGTTTCGGGACTTCGCTCCTCGCGATTTCACGAGTTTTGATGCAAGGCCTTTGGGACTTCAACTTACGAAACCCCGAAGTGGTCAACACAATTGACCTCCACATCAACAATTTTCCACCTGTCCACCTTGTTGGCTTCTATAACCCCCCACACACGTGTCTTCGCCTTTTGCGACTTCATGGACTTTGATACCAAGTCTTCGACCCTTCAACTCACGAAACCCTAAGATGTGATTTCATGAGTTATCCAACGGTCCTGGTTGACTTGGGTCCTATGAATCTGTCTCTCATGAGCTTTAACCTTGAAAGTAATCACCGTAAATCCCCGACTGTTCTGCGAGATTTGACAGCTCGTGGGACTTCGTGAATTCTCCACAGAGAATTCCAACCGTCCAATGTATCATTGACGATTCCTGCGGAATGAGTCAAGTATTACTCCACGAAACATATCCACCTATGACACAAACTTGCGACGCTTTCTCAATACTTCAATGCACAAACTTCTTATGCTGCTCTTCAACAATTTTGAGGGTTTTATCCTTCCTGAGCTTACTCAACTCCGAGTCTTAAAGAAGACTCCTGCTCGCACTCCTTGTGGAAAATTCCTTAATTACTCCAAGGGATTGAAGTCCTTCGACTCTGCGCACTCCCTGCGACAACAGTCTTTCAATAACTTCACTCCGGTTATAAAATCTGAACTCTATTCGGCATGCGCACACCTTGCATGGCTCCTGTACTCAACTTACGCTTCTGTGAGAATGAGAACCGTGTTATCTCTCCTGAGCTTACAGAGACGAGCTCTGACCTCTGTCAACGCACACCTTATGAACTATTTCACTGCATTCCTTATAGGAAAACTCTTACTCAGGCAGAGAAACAATTGAAACTCATTCTCTATTCTTCCTCTCTTCAAATTTCAAACATTCAACAAGAAATCATTCATACATAGAATAAAATAAATTGCATGACAGAAAGAGTAAAGCATTCATGAGCATAACATTCAATAATGCACACACAGAGAATATTTGAACACCATGAGTCTGAATCAAAGCCTTTTGGTATTAATCCAGAACTTTTGTACATGAAATTTGTCTACACAACTCTTTGCCTCTCTTTTCAATGTTCTTGCTTATGTTACAATGATACAAATGAGGGTGTCTATATCCGTTTTCCCTCCACTCCTAAAACTGTGCAATCTAAGAATTAAAAGCTACCTACTTGCATTAACTAGCATAAATGCCTTTTAGTCCTTCAGACGAGAGCGGGATGCTCAAGGTCTGATTACAATCTTACAAGTGCACTCCTTATTAATTATCTCATTTAAGATTGGCGCATTAACTTCAAGATATTTTCAAATAAGTTTCATCATGTGCCAAAATGTGTTGGCGCTTGTCCCACGCTCACTTGTTGTTGACGATGCTCCTACATCATACTCCCTCGCTTGAAAATTTTCATGGGATCCTATCCATGAGCTCGTACACGGTCTGTCCATGCTTCTGGATCTCTGCTTCATTCTCCCAGCTGGCATCTCCAACTGGATGGCCTTTCCACTTGACCAAATACTCAAAGTATTCTTTTCTTCTGGTCTTCTTACCAATTCTTTTATCCAGTATGCGCTCCATCTGTGGCTTTTCTGCAATTGGCATCTATTTTCGCCACTGAATCTCTGGTTTTTCATGTCCTGTCCCTGCTTCCTCAGTTTTATAAGGGTACAAATCCGAGACATTGAATATCGGAGAAATTTCGATCCCATCGGGTAATTCAATCTCATAAGCATTTGCCCTGAATTTCTTCAAGACCTTACATGGTCCGATCTTCTTCATCTTCAGTTTATTATATGTTCCCCTCGGGAACCTTTCCTTTCTCAAATGTGCGAGAATTAAATCACCAACTTTGAACTGAAGTTGCCTTCTATGCTGATCTGCCCTGCGTTTATATTCCTGGCTTGAATTCTGTAAGCACTCCTTCACCTGGCTGTGAAGTTCCTTCATCGCCTCTACAAAATCTTCTGCACTAGCGCTCCTAGTCGCATTCTATTCTAAATCCCTCAATTTAGACATTCCCGTTGGCTGCATGCCATAGACAATCTGAAATGGATTCTATCCCGTGCTTCTATTTACTGAGTCATTATAAGCAAACTCCACCTGTGGTAATATGTTGTCCCACTGGCTGTGGTGTTCTATCACCAAGCTTCTCAGCAAGTCTCTCAGACTTCTGTTTGTCCATCCATCTGAGGATGATAAGCTGAACTAAATGACAAGTTTGTTCCTAGCTTCTTCCATAAGGTCCTTCAGAAATGTCCTACAAACTTTGTGTCTCGATATGAAACTATGCTTCTTGGTAAGCCGTGAAGTCAAATGACTTCTTTGAAACACAGGTTCACAATGTGTGTTGCGTTGCTGGTTTTCTGACATGGAATAAATGTGCCATCTTGGAAAATCTATCCACTACCACAAAGATTGAGTCAAACCCTCTTTCCTTTCAAATGTTGACAAATCCTACATTTGTCCACAAATATTTTAACTTCTGCTCGCATTTCTGGCCAAAAATATGACTCATTCAACTTTGCGAACGTCCTGTCATGACCGAAATGTCTAGCCAATCATCCACTGTGTTTCTCCTTCAACGAATTCTCCCTCATGGAGCATTTTGGAATACAAATTTGATTACCTTTAAACATTAATCCTTCTTGGATCATGTATTCTGCCCATTGGCTTCTATCCCTGAGAATTGGATTCTCAGCTGCTTCGTATGCCTCCTTAAAATATGGATCATCTCTATACATGTCCTTGAGATCATCAAAACCCAATGTTTTGATTCTGAACTCCTACAATAGCAAACATTTCCTGCTCAAAGCATCAACAACTTTGTTAGCAGTTCCATAAATATGTTTAATCACAAAAGTGAAATTTTTCATATACTCAACCCATTTAACATGTTTTTGATTCAACTTTTCCTGTTGAGTCACAAATTGCAGTGCATGATTATCACTGTATAAGACAAACTCCTTGGGAATCAAGTAGTGTCTCCATTTCTTTAATGCCTGAGCAATAGAATAAAACTTCTTGTCATACGTGGAGTATTTCACTTTCGCTTCATTCAGCTTCTCGCTGAAGTATGCTATCAGCCTATCTTCTTGACTCAAGACTGCCCCTATTACAAATCCACTTGCATCGCATTTCACCTGAAATGTCTTTTGGAAATCAGGCAACACCAGAATTGGTTGTTCTGTGATTATCCTCTTCAACAAATTGAAGATTTTCTCAGCCTCTTCTATCCAGTGAAAATAATTGTGTCTCTTATTCACTGTATCCATCATCGGTGCACTAATTCCACTGAAATTCCTAATGAATTTTCGGTAGAAACTAGCCAATCTGTGAAAAATTCTCACCTCAAAGATACTCATTGGTGATGGCCAATTCTTGATTTCCTCCACCTTATCTAGATCCATCCTCAACTTATCTGCGGATATAACAAACCCCAAATAAATGAGTTCTGTCTTCATGAACAAGGATTTCTTCATGTTTATCAACAACTTCTCCTACTGTAGCCTCTTCATCACTGTAGCTAAATGTTTCAAGTGTTCAACCTCTGTTTTGCTGAAAATCAATATATCATCAAGATATACGATAACAAATTTTCCAATGAAATCCTTCAGGACTTCATTCATCAACCTCATAAAAGTGCTCGGCGCATTTGTTAAGTTAAACGGCATAACAAGCCATTCATACTACCCTTCGTTAGTATTGAATGCTGTCTTCCATTCATCACCTTCTCTCATACGAATCTAGTGATATCCACTCTTCAAATCAATCTTCGAATTTTTTTTTCCCCACTCAAGCAATCCATCAAATCATCCATCCTTGGCAATGGAAACCTGTACCTAATAGTTATTTTGTTGATCTCCCTCGAGTCAGTACACATCCTCCAGCCTCCATCTTTCTTCGGACTGAGTACTGTCAGAACAACACACAGACTCAAGCTTTCTCTGACCAACCCTTTGTCCATCAAATCTTGGACTTGTCTTTTGACCTCTTCATTTTCCTATGGCATCAATCTGTACACGGATTTTTTTGGTAAAATAGCTCCTGGCATGAGATCAATGTGATGACTCACACTTCTTATCGGTGGCAACGAATGAGGTAGCTCGTCCACTACTATGTCAGCGAACTCTTCCAACAGTTCCTGAACCTCTTCTGGTAAATCATATACCCTTGTTCTGGTTAAAACAATCTTTGGCTTCCTGATCACAATGAATTGTGGTTCCTCCTTCTTCTTAACCTCTATAAGAATTTCCTTCCTACTCATGAGAAGTACAGTGTTACTTACTTCAGGTTTCACCTCCTTATCTTTAATCGGAAGCAACATGTGAGTTCTCCCATTCTTCTCTAGGGTGTATGTGTTCATTCTCCCATCATGAATCACATTCCTTTCATATTGACATGGTCTACCTAGCAATAGATGACAAACATCCATGGGAATGACATCACACAAGATCTTATCATTATATCCTCCTATCTTAAATTCAACTAAACACTGTTTAGTGACATTTACCTGTTGTCCTTTTTGTAACCATGGAACTCTGTATGGGCTTGGATGTTCAATTGTCTCCAGCTCCAACTTTTCTACCATCTCTGTAGAAACAAGATTATCTGTGCTTCCACTGTCCACAATAACTTTGCATACCTTGTCCTTGGTCTTGCAAGCAGTCCGAAAAAGTTTGTTTCTTTGGACTGGACTCTCCACCTCCTTTTCTGGCGTTAAAAGAGATTTTTGCATCATCAATGATCTTCCGCCTTCAACATCCTTTGCCTCAACATTCTGCCTTTGTGCTTCAACAATGTGAGCCTCTCCTTCCTCTTTCTTCTTATCTGGACATTCATAAGATTTGTGTCCAGCCTTTCCGCATGTGAAGAACTTTACCACTCCATCTCTTCCTCTTCCTCTACCTTTGGTACGAGGAAAAACGTTGTTATCAACAAACTCTCCTCTCAGATCAGTATATTTCCCTCTCTGTCTAGCGTATTTCCCTCACTGTGATATTCCACCTCTCTCAATCTGAGGTTGAGGTTTCTTCCACTCTTCCTTAGACTTCTGATTTCTTTCTTGGACAACTGACTTGCCCCTGGGCTAACTTCTACCTTGGATTCTTTGACCTTGCTTTCGTCTCAGCTTCTCTTCAGCTTTCAGATCCATTTGATAAGCATCTTCCACCGTCTGGATGGTCAACATACTCATCTCATCTTGAATTTCGTATCTCAGGCCATTCATATACCTTGCTACTTTTTCATCATTACTTTCACGATGACCTGCTCTGATGTTCAGCGTGTAGAATTCTTCAGTGTACTCCTTCACTGTCATCAACTTCTATCTCAAGTTCTGCATTCTTCGAAACAAAGTAATTTGATAATCTCTGGGGATGAATTTCACTTTCATCTTTGCAATCATCCTGTCCTAGCTCTTAATTTTCTGCTTGCCTTGGCAACGCCTGTCATCTTGTAGTTCATCCCACCACAATGCTGCATGTCCTTTAAGTCTCGTGACAACATGCTATAACTTCTTGTCCTCTTCGACATATTCATAGTCAAAGTATGTGTCCAGAGCTCTAATCTAGTCTAGAAGCTCCTCTACATCCAGATTTCCCTCATAAACTGGAATGTCCATCTTCGCTCTTGCGCCCATTCTTGCAACGACTCTAAGCAAGCGTTCATTTGCTGCATCTTCTGCTATGACTTCTTCTCCTTCCTGTTCACTAAGATCTTGCATTTTCAGTCTCGACCTCATTTTCACATTCGAAATCACTAAGATCCCTAACACCAGTTGTGCGCCTCTGTGTTGTCTCCATGTCCTCAAGTCTGGCGCGTAGATCATGCATCTCTCTTTCCATGGCTGGATCAGGCATCTGCCTACCCCTTCTTCTTGGAATTTCCCTTTCCTCTGGTGGATCGGGTGTTTGCCTGTCTCTTCTTCTTGGCGGTATGGTGAATCCTCCTTTTCCCTGCTATAGAAAGCAAAGAAACCTTTTTGTGCTCTGATACCAAACCTGACACAACCCTCCCCAACCCGCAGGCTGGAAAGTCCACGTACACATGATCATTCTTCTCTCCTTGGCCCGAAGAGATTTTGATAATCGCTCTTCTATTTCCCTTTCAGGAAATCTACACCCACAACAAAACCTCATGGGATTCCTCCTTCATGCTTCAGGAAATTGAACTTCACGATTTCGCAAATCCTGTGGTCGAGTGTCTTGTTGCTCAGACCCCCGAAATCTTGAAACTCCGAAACTCCGATATCAACTCTGGCTTTTCAGCTTTCATGAGTTCGTGAGTTGCGATGTCATACAACTCTACTCCACGAACCCCGAAATCCTGAAATGTCAACTACGACATGATTCTCGGCACTGGCCCACAACTATATTTCCCACCGTTTCAGGACTTCGCTCCTCGCGATTTCACGAGTTCGGATGCAAGGCCTTCAGGAATTCAAATTACGAAACCCCGAAGTGGTCAACTCAATGAGAACCGTGTTATCTCTCCTGAGCTTACAGAGACGAGCTCTGACCTCCATCAACGCACATATTGTGGACGATTTCAGTGCATTCCTTGCAGGAAAAATCTTGCTCAGGCAGAGAAACAATTGAAGCTCATTCTCTATTCTCCCTCTCTTCAGATTTCAAACATTCAACAAGAAATCATTCACACATAGCATAAAAGAAATTGCATGATAGAAAGAGTAAAGCATTCATGAGTATAATATTCAATAATGCACACACAGAGAATATTTGAACACCATGAGTCTGAATCAAAGCCTTTTGTATTAATCCAGAACTTATGTACATGGAATTCATCTACACAACTTTCTGCTTCTCCTGCGCTCTCTTTTCAATGTTCTTGCTTATGTTACAATGATACAAATGAGGGTGTCTATATCCGTTTTCCCTCCGCTCCTAAAACTGTCTAATCTAAAAATTCAAAGCTACCTACTTGCATTAACTAGCATAAATGCCTTTTAGTCCTTCAGATGAGAGCGGGATGCTCAAGGTCTGATTACAATCTTACAAGTGTGCTCCTTCTTAATTATCTCATTTAAGATTGGCCCATTAACTTCAATATATTTTCAAATAAGTTTCATCATGTGCCAAAATGTGTTGGCGATTGTGTTATCGGACTAATCGGTAGGTGCGGACACTAACTAATCTCCCTAGATCCACCTAGATATAGAACAAAACACACTAGAACATGACGCTTTCCTTAAGTTTTAGATAATTAATTTATTAACTAAAGAGGGATAGGCGAAATACCATTTAAATGTCGCTTCCTCTCACCATCACCATCCTAGCTCCATTCCAATGCTCATACAATGATGATCCTACAAAAGAACGCAACCAACCAAAGTGATAGCAATAGCATAAACTCAATACAAACCTATGTATGTGATCAAGGAATCATACAATAAAACACAACAAGCTTTATAGGAAAGAATCATATTACTGTATCATATTAAATGTGAAAGAGAGATTACAACCATGGCCTTGATGTCGTAAGGTCCCTTCCAACTGTCCTTCTTTCCCCACACTGCTTTGCTTGAATTCTCGTTTAGGCTTGAGGAATGCTAAAGGGTTGGGACAACTGGATTCGACAATTGGGTAGAGTTTCTTTGCTATGATTTTTTTTCTCCAAATAGTACCCCTACCCCTTCTTTTATAGACTAGAAGGAGCTAGGGTTTTGGACGAACTCTCAGCCATGCATGGACGGGAGTTCCAGTTAACTGACCCAAAGCTTTCTGTCCCGTTAGAAACTTTCCGTTTTTTGTGATTCTGAAGGCAAACGTGGGCTGTAGTGGGCCTGCTAGCGTTTGCCCGCGGGCTATAGTGGGCCTGCTAGCATTTTCCCGTGGGCTGTAGTGGGCCTGCTAGAGTTTGCTTTTTAAAAATGGATTTTTTAGAAGAGTTGTTCAGTAGATTTTTGGCAAAGAAGGGATATGAGTTGGCCTGATGCCAGGTAAGCATGTGTGGTGCAATTGATTGGGCGTTCATGATGGCCAGGTATGCGGACAAGAGACATATTGCAGAGGGGCCGACTCAGGCTTAGTAACAAACTTCCCTTGGACAATAGCATGACAAGTGATAAGACTCAGGCAACATATCTATTAATCATAAGTCTACGAAGCAGGAGGCAACACAAACTCTCCATATGTTTGGAAGAGTAACCAAACGGTGGAGGACACAACTC
>ML778911.1:1227021-1257457 GCA_009831015.1 Picea engelmannii | reverse complement strand
ATCTTTATAGGAAAGAATCATATTACTGTATCATATTAAATGTGAAAGAGAGATTACAACCATGGCCTTGATGTCGTAAGGTCCCTTCCAAATGTCCTTCGTTCCCCACACACTTCCACTCCAAGAATTCTAAGAGCATAGATCTGATAATACTCACAATATATCTTGACAAAGCAAATCTCAAAGCCACTCTAACCAAGCTATCAATCCCAAGCCAAAAACAACTTAGCCAATCCAAAAAACTCCAATCTTACCAAAGCTAACTTTCTCCATGAGAACTCCTCTCCTTTTATAAGTTGAAGAGGATAAGGTGAGGAGGTTAGGATGATCCCACCAAATCATGAAAGCGAGTAAGATCCAAACCATTCGGATGCCACCTCACCATGGAAGTTTCTCCTTCTAGAAGATTCGAGAAAATGCTCATTTTTCCCATGTGTAGGCATTCTCGCACCCTGCCTATAGAGAAACCTGTGAACATATTGCACCCTAGCTATGGTGCAACCTACGAGAATCAGGCATTCTCGTACCTTGCCTATATAGCAACCTACGAACTTCCTTTTTTACAAGGTTTTTACAAGGGAAAATGTAACTTCTTTTCTCAAGAAAAGTTCTTCTCCCTTCTCTCTTCAGGAACTCAGGCCACTGACCCCTCTGAAGGAAACATATAGGCTTACATCATTAATGATCATAGGGTTGATGGAAATAATGTGTAACATCTTGTCCCACGCTTGCTTGTTGTTGGCGATGCTCCTGCATCATCTTTTTGAAAGAACAAGCAACTTCCAAATGGAAGGAACACATGCTAAAGGAACACATGCAGTTTCATGGGTGACAAGTGTCAACCCAAGAACATGCAGATAAAACTGCCGAATTGAGACTTGATGGGGGTTCCTCCTCCATTCCACCATCGACCGTCTGAACGTGAGTCCCATCTGATCTCTGCAAGAAACTCTCGTGCAATTCTGAAACTGGGGAAAAAGGTCTGTGTTGATTCCTAAGAAAGCTGGTACATTCCTTGCCTGAACAGTTTGATCCTGTGCGTGGGATCTCTGTACACCTTGTGCAATCTTGAAACCAAAACCGTGAGTCTATTCCATGATTGCTGAGCCTGTTTGGGAAGCCTGTGTCTGTTTTCCCAGTTAGTTATTGTGGCCACATAGTGCTGGATTGCGCCTGGCTTACTGGCCAATGTGAGTTCGTGCTTAGCCTGTGTGTAAGCTCTCTCTAGGTGAGGGAGGTGATTTTTGTTGGAAGAGGTAGGTTGTCAAGCCTGTGAACAACTCTCTCCAGGTGAGAGAGAGTTTTCTGGGAAGTGGTTTCTTCCAGAGAGTGTCCAACACCATCTTCGGGCTCTGAGACTTCCTGATCTGGCCTGTTGTTGAGACCCAGAGAGGGAGGTGTATCACCGATTGACTGTTCTTGTGAAGGTGCATACTCCTGGGCGGAACAGGCATGTGGGGAATGAGAGTCCGGAAGTAGTGGGTGTAAGATGGCATCCTGGGAAGAATCCTTCCAGTTGTTCTGTGCTGTTTTCCCTGTAACCTCAACCTAGCCTAGGATTCCTTACCTTGGGGTGGATCTTAGTCCCAGCTCGTGGGTGACCCACTGCTGAGCTTGATGAGCAACATGGTTTAAGGATGGGAGGTTTTCGGAAGGCCGGCACCTGGTTGGTGGAATTACCATGGTTTCAAAGATAAGTATCAGCTTATGTTAAATGTTATGTTTTGCATGCCTATGATGCTTATATTTTATCATGTATTCTGTTGTGCAGATGAATTATTGTTAATGCCAGGGAATATTTGTATTAGCAGTAATTATTATTCTTACTTTGAGTCAAATGTGTTTCATTTGATTTAAATTCATGTTATCAATCAAGTATGAGAATGATGTTGTTCTGCACAGTAGCATATTCCTGGCCAGTGGGTTGGATGAAGGCCAGGGGAGCGTTACAAATAATCCGGATCAGATTGGCACAAAGTGGGTCTTCAGAAACAAATTGAATGAGGATGGATAGGTTACCAAGAACAAAGAAAGGTTGGTATGTAAAGGATATGCTCATGATCGAGATTATTTTGAGAATGAAATAAAGAAAGAGATACAACAATGAAATATAAAGAGGTATTTCAATAAACACATAAATACAATAATGCACAATTTTTATTAATGAGAGAATGTATAGAAATTGTAAAATTATAGAGTGAATGACTCACTAGAATGGTGGAAGCTTATCTCTAAAAAGAGATGTGATGGTGATCTGTGATCTTTTTGTCAGGTGACTTATTAAAGAACTGTATTAAATGAACATAAACTAAAGTACACCATAAAGAAGGAAAATCTCAAAAGGAAGAGACATAATCATGCAATATGAACACAAAGAACTTGATAACGGAGTTTGTCCCTGGTAGACTACGTCTCTGGGTCCTGCTCTCAATTGGGCAGGTATTTTTATTAAATCCACAAAATAATTGGGTAAAATACATAAGTATACCTCATTCTGGAGTTAAGCTATAGAAGGCTTTCTCAGATCAGAAAACTAACACCACCACTGCATTCGTGGCGTCGTTTTACCTAAAAATGACTGTCTCCACGCGTTGATCCAAGTCAGACACTTTTTGGCCCAAGCGACACCACTGCCTTGGTTACCGTGCCACTACCTATGTAATAAATAACTGATAAATATCTAAAAGAGTTCCCTAGTCCATACAAATCCATAAGGACACGCTCGGTTCTCCTCTCTCATGCTCTATCCTGAAACACTGACTGAGCCCCCCTTCTTATACAATTTGCGTGTGGTTTTAGCATTGATGAGGTTGTTGGCATAACTATATTTAGAGTTTTGGTTAGCAGAGGTCCCGGGATCGAATCCCATGGACTTCGATTTAACACATGTCTTACAACCAAAACTTTGGCGGACTTTGCTAAAATTGGCGGACAATTGTTATATAGTTGGCGCGCTACTAAATTGGCGGTCATAATAAATATGGCAGAATATTCCACTAACTTGGTGGGAGGTTACATGTGACCATTGGTGGAAGACATATGGTTGCATGGATTAAACATAGAACCAGGGGTTGGGCCGAAGGCTGAGCCCCTTTCCTTTTGGCATCCATATAGAACCTTAAACTTAAATAATATGCGCATCGTATTACTAACAAGAGACACATGGTGGTGTATTGGTTAGCACAGAATGGTAAGGCCTTTATGCTAGAGGAGGTCAAGGGTTAGACTCTAGTGGAGTCATAAAAAAATTGGTCACCTTATAACCATTGGAGGGGTGCCAAGTAGAAGCCCATGATTGGGCCACACGACACCATATTATTTTCCCATGAAACTGACACTTGTCACAACCAGATTTTCCCACGTGTCTTCCATCAACCTCTACGACCTTGCCATGTCATCCCATGCCAACTCATTTGTATGGACGTGCAATGTGTCACCCTTGCAGTGTTGCGATGTGTCACCTTGAATTTTTGACTTTTGACCAAGTTTGACGTGAAATTAGATCTCTTATAAATTTTGGTCCGTAACTCCGTTTGATGATCCATTTACGTCGTTAGAAATATTGTGACGCGCTCTTCGTGATCATGCCAATTTCACTAAGTTTTGGGAAATTTGATTTTTTTCCCTTTTGCTGTCTACTAAAGCCATTCTGAGCACTCTAAGTTGCCTCTATATGTTCTGAGTTGTTCTTAGCCTTCTCTGGATCCAAATTGGATCATGCCTTCCCACTGAGATCTTTTTGGACCACCAAAATCTTTCATTAATCAATAGGTAAGTAAGGAAAGAGTCCCCTCACTTTGTCCTTCTCTATCCACTTTTCCTTTCTTGGATGTTTTCCCTTTAAGCCTACACGAAGATAATCAACATCACCCCTATGTGAAGTCCTCGTCCTTTTGTCTAGGATGATATCTTCCTGTAACTCATCCAAGTACTTAGGTGAAAACTCATCAACTGAAGGCATTGAAACTTCCTCATCCCGATCCATGATCACGGGAGGCTCAAAACGTTTCAAGTTCTCTACGTTCACAACTGAATAAATCTATATATAAGGTGGAATATCTAAACTAAAATCATTAGTGTCGCTTTTCTCCAAGATAGTGAAGGGTCCATATCGGATGGGCTTGAGTTTCTTTCCTTCACCCTTCAATCATTCCTTTCTGATATGAATCCATTCCCGGTCTCCAACCTGGAACTGATGATCAACCCTGTGCTTGTCATGTTGAGCTTTATACTATGCTTGACTCTTCTCCAACTATTCCCTAACTGCCTGGTGTATCTACTGAGTCCTCTGGATGAACTTGTGGGCTCTATCCTCTGTTCGTTCTTCATTCACATCGACATCTCTCCCATACATCAAGTCCAAAGGAACCTTTGGTGGATACCTAAAACACGTCTCAAAAGGTGAACTTTGAGGCGATGAATGTAAATCTCGGTTATAAGCATGTTGTACATAGGGTATCTGTTCATCCCATAACTTAGGATGCTTGCTGCAGTAGCCTCAAAGAAAAAGTACCACTGTTCTGTTTACCACCTCTATCTGTCCATTGTTCTGTGTATGAAAATCAGTGATCCTCTTCAATTTGGTGTCCATCATTCTCCACAAGCTAGTCGAAAAATCCCCAAGGAATCGAGTATCTCGATCCGAGACAATGGACATGGGTAACCCAAAGTGAACCCAAACATACTGAAAGAAGATATTAACAGTCTTCTCAACAATGATCTTATTTTTACATGGCATCAAGATACACATCTTGCTGAACCTATCCACTACAACATACAAATAATCATGACCCCCTTTGTTCATTGGTAAACCCCCTACAAAATTCATGAAGATTTTTTCCCATGGATGGGATGGAACGTGAAGTGGTGAGTATAGCCCCAATTTTCTATTAGTGGGCTTACAAGTAGAACACATCACACACCCCTTTACATATTTAGTTACAGTTTCTTTCATCTGAGGCCAATAACAAAACCTCTGCAAATGAGCCATAATTTTTCCTACCCAAAAATTCCCAGACACAAGAGAAGTACGAGCTTCTCGTATTACATGGACTCGTTCACTTGTAGGAATACATAGCTTCCCAAAATGATAGAGTAACTTTCCCTGCAGAAAATAGTTCTCTACCTGTGCACCATGGGTTAGCTTCTCATATACTTCTTTAAAATATTCATCAATGGCATATTTTTATACATAGCTATCATGAGATAAAGAAGTATTGTTCAAAATAATAGAAGCAACAATAGGGGGTCTAGAAAGCATATCGGCTACCTTGTTACTTGTACCCTTCTTGTACTTGATTACCAAATGAAATTGTTGTAGAAAACCCATCCATCTATAGTGATGAGATTGTTGCAGTTTGGTCTATGCTTGAAGATACTGTAAGGAATGGTGATCTATATGTATGATGGTTTCCTTCCCTAACAAGTAATGCTTCCATTTCTTTATGCTTTTAACCAATGCATACAACTGTTTATCATATGTAGGATAGTTAACAATAGCTTGGTTAAAAGTCTCAGAGTGGTAACAGATAGGCTTATGATATTGCAACAATAATGAACCCATGGCGTATCTGCTGGCATCTATCTCAATCTCGAATGACTGTTGAATATTCGACAGTGATAATACTGGTGTGGTATTGATCTTCTCCTTCAAAATGTGGAAATATTTTTGTTGCTTTCCTTCCCATTGAAAAGTGTTCTTCACACTGGTTAAGGCATGCAAATGAGCTACTATAAAGGAGAAGTTGGGAATGAATCTCTTCCAATACTATATTGAACCCAAGAAGCTCCGGATCTCAGTTACACTTTTTGGCTCAGGCCAATTTACAATTACATCAACTTTGGAAGGATCAATCTTCAATTGTACTCCTCCCACGATATGACCTAAGTACACATGTGCAGTATTTCCAAAGTCACATTTAGACATTTTCACAGACAACTTTTCCCTTTGCAAAGTATCCAATACTTTACATGCCTCACATGTTCATCCCAATTCCCGCTAAAAACAAGAATGTCATCTAAATATACAATCACAAAGTCATCCAGGAAATGATTGAATACATCATTCATCACACACATGAAATTTGCCGGAGCATTGCAAAGCCCAAATGATGTAACTAACCACTCAAACAATCCCTGTTTGGTTTTAAAGGCATTTTTCCATGCATCCTGTTCTATGACCCTGATTTGATGATATCCACTACGCAAATCCAACTTAGTGAAATAAACAACATTCTTCAACTGATCAAGTAAATCATCTATACGAGGAAGAGGGTATCGATTCTTCACTGTGATTTTATTTAAAGACTGGTAATCGACACACATTCACCATGTGCCATCTTTCTTTGGCACCGTCACAATCAAAGAACCACATGGATATGAACTGGGCATGATGACCCCTTGATCCAATAAGCCCTGTACCTGCTTCTTGATCTTTGTCATCTCCACAACTGACATCTTGTACATGCCCACATTAGGCAAAGGAGAATCCTACTGAAGATGTATCTCATGTTGGATTTCCCTCTTAGGAGGTAATCCATCTGGTTCTTGAAATATATCATCATACTTAGAAACAATATCAATTAATTCCTTTTTATAAGATGGATCACACCATTGGAAAGTGTCCGATGTCTCAACATCTTTCTCTTTGATGACCATGAGTACATATCTCTTATTAGTGGTTATGAGTCTTTTCATTTTCTCTGCACTAACAAGTGTTGTATTTACCCTCATGCTGTGAGCTCTAACAATATATTCCACTCCCCCTTTAGTAAGGTGGTATTTATTCTCATGATGAAATAAAACTGCTTTTCTATCATAAATATAAGGACTGCCTAACACTATGCCACATATATCAAGTGGTAGAACATCCAAATCCACTTCATCAATCAACTTTGAAGCAATAGCAAATATGACCCTACATTGTTTGGTGGCATTAAGTTTTTCTTTATCACATACCCAACCAAGAGGGTAAGGCTTTGGATGTGGTTTCGTTACAAGAACCATCTTCTTGACAAGTGCTTCAGATATTAAGTTTACTTGGGAACCCAAATCAAATAATGTATCTATCTTAGTATGTTTAGATACAACTCATATATGAAATAACTCATTCCTCTTTCATTCATCAATATGAGATTCATCATTGAAACTTGAACTAGCATGAAGAGAATATTTACCTTGTACTCTAGCCGCTGTGATCTTTCCTTCATCTCCTGATTCAGAACCAAGATCTTTCTACATTGTAGCAACAATATTTGTCTTCCCCTTTCCACCGAAATGTTTCGGTTTCTTTTCTAGATGCAATTTCCAACAGTGTTCTTCATCGTGACCGCTCCTGTTACAATGAGTGAAAGATGGTTTTCCTCCTTTTCTCGTTACTCTAGTGGTCTTCTTGTCCTTCCTTTTGAACTTATTGAAAGAATTTTGTGGGAACTTGGAAGGTTTGTTCGTGGTATCTTCTTGAACATGTTTCCCCCTGTTCTCAAGGTGAGTGGCTTGCACACAAACTTCATCAAGACTAGTGGGGTTAAACAAGAGTAAAGTATGACAAATATAACTGTGAAGTGCACCAATATACTTCATTGAAGTTTCATAAGAATCCAAAGGAATGCTCAATGATAGAGCTTTCTTACTAAATTCTTTTGTGAAACTTTGTACAGTTAGACCTTTACTTTGTCTCAAAGTTTTTCATTCCATCATTGCTTTATGTAAATACCCTAATGGATAGAACTGCTTCCTTATCTCTGCTTTAAATTCCGACCATGAGGAAAGAAGATTACCACACTTACTTCTGTCCTATAGCTTTCTCTCCCACCATACGAGAGCAGTGCCTTCCAACCGAAGAGAATCCAATTGCACTTTAACTTCCTCTTTGTCAATATGCTGCACACGACAATATACTTCAACCTGTCGGATCCAATTATCTAGTTTCTCAGGATTAGCATCTCCATTAAACATAGGTAAATCAAACTTTACATCAAGCTTTAATAATGGTTTCTTAAAAGAGGCTTTATGGTTAGAATGCTAAGAGTAATGAGAATTCTTAGAGGAAGAAGAACTAGAACTTGAAGGCAAACATGGAGGCTCAGGAGGGTCGCCTCTAGCCCCTTGATTTACCGAAGCATCATCATTTGGTGGTGCTTCCTTTTTATTCCCTTTCATCTTCATCCTTTTCTTGTAATCTCCATACATTCATTAGACCATTTCTGACATGCGATAAAATACCATGTGAAAGTTTTTCTCATGTTCATCATTCTTTTCCTCTTCTGCCATCTTCTTCCTTTGAGATGCATGAACAACTTCGGGATTGAACGTCTTAAGAGTTCCTTCACCATGCTTATGATGGGCCCTAGTAAGCATTCATTCTCAACAATTCAAGTCAAATACAACTTCTTTGATACCAACATGATCCATGATCTTTTCGTCAGGTGACTTATTAAAGAACTGTATTAAATGAGAATAAACTAAAGTACACCATAAAGAAGGAAAAGCTAAAAAGGAAAGAGACATAATCATGCAATATGAACACAAAGAACTTGATAACATAATTCAACCCTGGTGGACTACGTCTCCGGGTCCTACTCTCAAATGGGTAGGTATTTTTATTAACTCCACAAAAGATTTGGGCAAAATACATAAGTATACCTCATTCTAGAGTTAAGCTACAAAATATTTTCTCAGATCAGAAAACTAACACCACCACTGTGTTTGTGGTGTCCTTTTACCTAAAAATGACTGTCTCCATGCCTCGATCCGAGTCAGACACTTTTTGGCCAAAGAGGAACCTCTGCCTCGGTTACTGTTCCACTGCCTCTACCATAAATAACTGAGAAATCTAGAATAACATGCCCCGATACGTACAAATCCTTATGGGCACACTCGGTTCTCCTCTCTCATGCTCTTTCCCGAAACACTGACCGAGCCCCCCTTCTTATACAATTTGCGAGTGGTTTTAGCATTTATGAGGTTGTTGGCGTGTTGGTTGGCATAGCTATATTTAGAGTTTTGGTTAGCAGAGGTCCCGTGATCGAATCCTTTGGACTCCGCTTTAACACATGTTTTACAACCAGAACTTTGGCAAACTTTGCTAAAATTGGTGGACAATTGTTATATAGTTGGAGTGCTATTAAATTGGTGGGCAGACTAAATATGGCAGAATATTCCACTAACTTGGCGGGCGGTTACATGTGACCATTGGCGGCAGACATATGTTCACATGGATTAAACATTTAACCAGGCATTGGGTCGAAGGCCGAGCCCCTTTCCATTTGGTGCCCATATCAAACCTTAAACTTAAATAATATGCGCACCATATTACTAACAAGAGACACATGGTGCTGTATTGGTTAATTGGAGGAATGGTAAGGCCTTTGGGATAGAGGAGGTCAAGGGTTAGATTTCGGTGGAGTCATAAAAATTTTTCTCACCTGCTAACCATTGGAGGGGTGCCACGTGGAAACCCATGAGTGGGCCACATGGCACCATATTATTTGTCCATGAAACTTACACTTGTCACAACTTGATGTGCCCACATGTTTTCCATCAACATATACGACCTTGCCACATCATCCCATGCCAAATAAGCTGTATGAACGTGCCACATGTCACCCTTGCAGTGGTTCCACGTGTCACCCTGACTTTTTGACTTCTGACCAATTTTGACCTGAACTTTGACCGCTTATAACTTTTGATCCGTAACTCCGTTTGATGAGCCATTTTCACCGTTAGAAAGATTGCAACGCTCTCTTCGCAATCATGCCATTTTAACTAAGTTTTCAGAACTTTGAAGTTTTTCCCTTTCACTGTCTACTGAAGCCATTATGAGCGTTCTAAGTTGCCTCTGTATGTTTTGAGTTGTTCTTAGCCTTCTCTCGATACTTTTTGGATAAGATGGCTACACTCATTCACATGAAGATGATGATAATTAAAATGAGTCTCTAGAGGCCTTTTTAACATTAATATAATCCAAAACCCTAACCCCAGAAGATGAAACACCAAAAGGTTTGCCGACCTCGTTGGGGGTAGTTGGTATGCCAACTTCCCAAGGGCGTAAATTTGCATACAATATCTGTTTGGGGCACACAATATCTTGTTTGAAACATATATATGAGTACTACACATTTTTACATCACATTATCGATAAATCCTATTGTGTGACTATGGCGGGCCCAAAAAATAATGTTTAGGGCCTCAAAACAGCCCAAGAAGCTTAGGACCAGAAAATTTGTAGAAAAAATACCAAGATGGAAACCGTTGTTTTGAGCTAGTGGGATAGGTGGGTGGCCAATGATTTCCACCTAGATTAATCCTCACCCCATAGAAAGAAATGGTCTCCATTGCGTGAAGTCCCCGAGGAAGATTTTGTTGAATCTGAACCTTGGTGAGCTCCTTGCCTCGTTGAAGAAGCTATCCTTCTTAGCTTGTTGAAGGCTATTATGAACCTGTTGTTGGAGGGGTTGGATATGTTTAACCAATTTGGATGCATAATCTTCCAAAGTGTGGGAGGACTCTATCGGTGAAGATGCAACATGAAGAACATGGAGGGATTTATCATAACTTGGTTTGACTGGGCAGTGTGGAGGCCCCTCATAGGTGAATTAGGAATATCTTGGTGATCTTATACAATCTTGTTGATCTTATTTCGCCTGATAGAAGGGTCTTGGGCCGAGGCTGTAGTGGTTGTAGTTTCCTTCTCTTCTAACGAGGTTATGTATAGGATAAAATTTCCAGTATGAGAGATTACTTTGCGGCATGGTTTTGTCGGTACAATAGTCAAAACTACCTCTGGTATCCTATAGGGATGAGCCCACATAGTAACAATGACGCTACGGGGTCGAGAATCATAAACAACATGACACCTACACATATGACTGGCCTAACATAAAATCAAAGACTTCCAGTGGGGAAAAATCACACAATACCTCATCCTTGAAGGGCTTGATGCCATATGATAGGAGACACTGCTGGCTGACACAAAGATCTCGTCCCTGGTTAAGCCATCCAATGTTGTATGGCTATGGGTGTGGTGTTGTCAGCAAATCGAACTTCTTGATGATGATTTTTTTTTGGCTTCCGCTATCAACAATAAAATGCAGCGGTGCCCCCTTCACCCACATCTATGAATGGAAAAGGTGCTCCCCCTCCTTAGGATCATCTAGTTCTTATGATTGGATTGTTGCGGTCGCGAAAGTAGTAGTGGGTTCTGCATCAATGATTTGTCTCCTTTTATTATTTTCTGAATCAGAGTCTGAGTCAAGGTTTGAATCTATTTCTTTGAGCTTGACTACCAATGACTGTATTGAGAGACATTCATTAGTGCTGTGCCAAGGTATTTTCTAGAAGTCACACCACTTCCCAGTGTCCTTCTTCGTCTTCCCGTTTCTCTTATTTTCTTGTGGCTTGAACTGATTGTCTTGGGTTTGGTTGTTCTATGAGTTAGGGTTGAATTTACCATACTTTGGTTGCTGTGTATTTGTAGACCCGAACTCCCACTTGTTCCTCTGCTTAAATTTCTGCTTGATTTCTACAACATATCGAGAAGCGGCTCCTTGTGATGAAATTTCCAGGAATTCCATTTTGGTTTGGATGTATCTGGGTAGAGCCCCACGGTATTTTAGAACCATATTCTGCTCGGAGTCTTTGATACCCATCTTGGTGCACAAGGTATGGAATGTATTTTTGAACTCTGACACTATTTGGCCCCGCTTTTGATGCAGTGTGGTCCATCTCATGTACTGGTTGTCATAGTTTCCCACATGGTAATATTTCTCCTTGAACGCATCCATAAAAAATTCCAAAGTGGGCTTGAACCCAAATATCCTAGAATCCTTTGTGGAAATTTTCTCCCAATAGATTTCCCACCAGTGTTGGACATGGGGGAGATCCTTAAGGAGCGCAAATGTGATATTTTTTCTGTTGGAAAAATTGTGAACAGAAAAATAATATTCTAGCAAATTTAACCATTTTTCCAAAGAATCCGCATCGATATGACCTTCAAATATGGGAATATAAAAATTAACTTGTACCTTGAATGAGATAGTGTCTCCAAAGTGATTGGTTGACGAATATGTGCCTGTTATTATCGAAAATCGTTGAAGGATTTGGGAAAAATCCTTCAGCATCTGGTTCCTCTATTGCGCATGGGATTCCATGACCAAAAACTTGATGGGATATTCTCCTCCATCATCTCTCTTCTCTTCCGCCATGGGAGGCCGCTTGGGCTAGCGAGAGTAGTTATCCTCAAGGGAAACTAGCTCGAGACCCAACTCTCTATACCTTGACCTCGTTGGGGACATGCACAAGAAACGAAAAGGAGCAGCCTACTCTGATACCACTGATCTAGATTATTTTGATAACGAAATGAAGGAAGAGATATAAAAGTGAAATATATAGATGTATAGCAATAAACCAAAAAATAAAACAATGCACAATTTTTATTAATGAGAGAATGTACAAAAACTATAAAATTACAGAGTGAATGACTCACTAGAATGGTGGCAGCTTATCTCTGATAAGGGATGTGATAGATATGCTCATTCAAAAGAAGATGATGATGTTTACAATGAGGCTCTAAATGCCTTTTTAACATAAATAAAATCCAAAACCCTAACCTCGAAAGATGAAACGCCAAAAGGTTTGCGAGCCCTGATGGGGGTAGTTGGTATGCCAAATTCACATGGGCGTAAATTTTGCATACGATCTCCGTTTGGGGCGCATGATAGATCGTTTGAAAGGCCTATCCGAGGAATAAACATTTTTCTATCACACTTAGGATAAATCCTATGGTGTGACTATGGTGGGCCCAAAAAACTTTTCTTAGGGACTCAAAATGGCCTCGGAAGCTTAGGACCTGAAAAGTTGTAGAAAAACTACCAAGGTAGAAACCCCTGTTTTGAGCTAGTGGAATAGTTGGGTGGAAACCAATTTCCGCGTGGATCAGATCAGGTTGAAGGTATATATTTTGAAGATACCTTTGCCCTAGTTTCTAGAATGGAAGCAATTAGACTGATCCTATCTTATGTATGTTCTAAGAATATTAAAGTGTATCAGATGGATGTGAAATCAACATTGCTAAATCGAGATCTTGAGGAAGAAGTATACATCGAGTAGCCCGAAGGATTTCAGTTGTCAGAGAAGGAATATTTTGTTTGCAGGTTGAAGAAGGCCCTATATGGTCTCAAACAAGCCCCCAGATCATGGTATTAAAGACTGGGCATATACTTACAACAACAAGGGTCCAGAAAAGGAAATACGGACAAAAATCTCTATATAAAGGTAAATCAATATAGTATCTTGTTAATTGAAGTTTATGTTGATGATATTATTTTTGTAAGTGATGATGACAGGATGATTCATGATTTTTCCAAAGACATGAAAAATGAGTTCGATATGTCATTTGTTAGAGAGTTGTCCTTCTTTTTGGGACTGCAGATATGTCAAATCAATACAGGTATCTTCAGTTCTCAGACTAATTATATCAGAGAAATGCTAAAAAGGTTTGGAATGTAATATTGAAAAACAATTAGTACTCCTATGCAGACCAGTTGCAAGTTAAGTAAGGATGATGATTCAAAGGATGTGGACTAGAGACAATACAGATCGATGATTGGAAGTTTACTCTATGTGACATCTTCTAGAACAAATGTGATGTAGACAATTAGACAGGTTGCAAGATTTCAAGAAGCACCAAATGAATCACATGTTATGGCAGTGAAGAGGATATTCAGATATATAAAAGGCACATAAGAATTTGTATTATGGTATCCAAAAGGGAATGATCTCTCTTATTTACTACATATATGTAGATTGGGCATGTAGCATTAATGATATAATAAGTACAGGTGGAACAACTTTCTACTTGGGTGAGTGTCTGGTATCCTGATTAAACAAGAAACAATCTTCAATATCCTTATTTACAACATCAGAAGAATATATTGCAACAACAACTTGTTGTACCTAGGAACTATAAATGAAACAAACCTTGAAGGACATACAGGTTGAATATGATGAGACCATTCCGATACTTTGTGATGAAACCAATGCCATCAATATTTCAAATAATCCAGTGATGCACTCCAAGACCTAACACATTCTGATCAAGTTTCACTTTATACGTGAATAGGTTGCAGAGAAGAACATCAAGGTTGAGTATTCTAGGACAAAAGAACAAATCAAAGATGTCTTCACCATACCAATTCCAAGGGAATCCTTTGAGTATATTCGAGAAACTTGGAATAGTTTCTTCCCCATAGTGAATTTTTAATGATTTTCATATATGTCATATATTTACACAAGGAATCACCGGTGATGAGAAAAAGGATATTTCAGATATCGGGAGTATCCCAAAGGACAGTTCATATAGGGGGAGCATCCCAAAGGATAATTTAGACAGGGGGAGTAGCCCCAAAGGGAAGATATCCTTTTCCATTGATGTCAAAGGGGGAGAGAGTAATAAGAGGCATGAATGGAAATGAAGAGAAGGAAAATAAGCATGATTCCAGGGGGAGCAATGGTCACAAGGGGAGCATGAGAAAAAGTATTTCTATGCCATCATTGTTGCATCATAGTGCAGAGTCTTGCCATCAATGCCAAAGGGGGAGATTGTTGATATATTGGGTTGGTTGTCATTGATGTCAACCCTTGAAGCAAGTTATGTAGCAAATTATGGTAGCCCAATAGGTGTGATTAAGGAACCTGAGTTTGTATGAGGAATAAAGGCATGAAGATAAGTGAATTTGTAGGGAAGACTATCATATATGGATAGTACATGTCGTGTCTTTTCCGTTGATATGTGTTACGTCACATAGTTCCCGACGGTTGAGGAGATATGGATTTGTGAAGTTGGAGGATACTCAATAATATTCTAGAAGCCCCTAGAAGGTCTACAAAGAAGTCAAGTATTCTAGAAGCTCCTAGAAAGTCATCAAGAAGTTTACTAGTCAAAGTGGTTGCAACTAGGAGTTAGTCATGGGTAAATTTGTTGAAATAAGAAAATAATTAAAAAGTAATTAGTTACAAAAGAAGTTGTGAGTTTACTAATTATGGGTAAAGTAGTTGCAACAAAAAAGTGGGTTATCCCTAAAAGAGGGAAGTTGCATAAAACAGTTAGAAGATGACCCCTAAAGGAAGGCACTTGGAGAGTATAAATAAGAGAGAAAGAGACTCCCATTAGCACATATTGAGCACATTGAATATCTATATTGTGAAAGGTTTATTGCAGGTACTCATTGATACATATGAAGTTTCACAATTCTGAGGTAGCGAAGGAAGAGTGACGACAAAGTTTCATAGTTGCATAAGAGAGCAGGAAAGTCGTAAAAAACCCTGATTAGGGTTATCCTTGCGGGTCAGAAAGTAAATGTCCCACGAGGCATCCCCGCTGGTTTCCTATAGCTTGTCACACGAGGCCCTGTGAGATATATGCCTTCGTCATGTGAGGCACTATCAAACCTCAAGGATGAAGCATGATTCAGGTTGTAGAAGCTGAGGAGAGGAAACATGAATTTTGACAGTGGTCAGGTACAATAGATCTATCTACATGATCAAAATGTATGTTATATGCTTGTTTGTAGTTGGATATCGGTGATTGTGTGGGATATGGTCCTGGGAAATTGAGCATTTTCCCTAGAGGGAATATTGGTTGTATGGTACATATTATATATGATAGATATATAGAGGTACACTGTTGGTATATTTGTTGTTTGTAGTTGGCATACATTATTGGGCATATTGTTGAGGGATATCTTGTATTTATTGGTACATGTTTGAGGGATTTTGGCTGAGGTGTGTGGCTAAATGTATTGGTACAGATTGAGGAAAAGAAAAGGTAAAACATTTATGACCTTAAAATTAGGAAAAAGGGTAAAACAATTATTACCCTAAAATTAGGAAAACGGGTAAAACAATTGTAACAAGAAATTAATTAAGGGTAAAGTGGTTACAACAAGAAATTAATTAAGGGTAAAGTGGTTGAAAAACAATTAAATGGAAGAGTATAAATACACATCAAGAGTCTCTCATTCTCTCACACAAGTTCATTGAATATCTATCTAGTGAACACTTGATCTATTGGAGAATATGAGGTGGCAAGGATGAGGTAAAGTAAAGGGTATGCTTGTTCTAAGTTGCAGGAAGGTATGATTATGCAGCAGGGTTGTCACATGTTATGATGTATGTCATTGTGTATGTTTTGAAGGTTATATATTGGTAATGTTATGACTCATATTGGTGGCATGGATTGGTGATATTTTGGAGATTATGGTTTATGCTTGATGCACATATTGAGAGTTTTGGTACTTGTTTAGTACATGGTTTATGGCATATATTATGGTACATGTGTGAAGCATGTCATATGGTACATGTTTGTGGTAGTTTGGTTGAGTTGTATTGTTGAATATATTGGTACAAGATGAGGCTACATAACAGTGAGGGTTTGATGTACATGGTTGATGGTTGATGTAAATGGTACATGTGTTGGTGCATGGTTGATGCAATTGTTGTTGTAAAAGTGTTGGTGCATGCTTGATGTACATGTTTTCGTCCAGGTTGTGGTATATTGTTGATTCTTGGTAGGGTATAGGTTGATGGTTTGGTACATTCTTAGTCGAGGCATGTGTAGGTGATGTTGGACATCTAGTTGAGAGGTGTTGTTGGTATGTGATCCATGTGAGAGGATCTGATTGAGTATCAATGTGAGTGACATGTTGGTTAGTGACAGGTTGATAGTGATAGTTGTAGTGACAATGGCACTGACGGTGACAGTGACAGTGGTAGTGATTGTGGTAGTGACAGTTGGTCTACACTTATATTTTAGGGCGACATGTCGGGGCAAGGAAAGGGGGTTGTAGCCTCCTTCCGGTTGGTGCCGGAGAACACAGGGAGTTGGAAATTCCTTTAGGTTGGAGCTTGCAAATAGGGAGTCATATCCTCCTTCCAGTTGCAGTTGGAGAATTGGGAATTTGGTGCTTCCAATGAATGTATTATTTGATATATAAGAAATCATTATGTGGTTATCTTCCAATTGGGTTTCCATATAAATTCTGGTGTACTGTGTATTTGATGTGATGTTGCTTATGTTTATATACTCATTATACATTGATGATATATTGTTTATAAAGTTAACATATAAATTTTGGTTAAAAGTGCTCATACTGATTCACCCCCCCTCTCAATATTCCAACAAAGGGTGTAAATTTCAGCTAGTAGTCTTCTTAGAATGCAAGAGCTATGATGAAAAATGAAATAGAAATGATATCTATTTATACAAATCCTATAAACACAGTTTGTCCACAAAAATTAGGGTAAAAAAAAATATAAGGGGTCAACATCCCTTATCTTTCCCCTTTACAAAAATAATATTATTTAATTCATACTTTGCGCATAAACGAAGCCCTAGAAACATGACGTCACCCTATTTTTGGGCAACATTTGGCACTTTTGATCAAGTTGTTGAGTTAGAGAAGGAAAGGGTAGGAATTGAAAGGTAAATAGTCTTCAACCGAGATTTTTCTTCCATGATACATGTTCTTCTTCCTTGAAAACATGCTAAGTGTCCATCATCACCACCACACCCTAGTCCTAGGTGATGTCAAGCCCCCAAAAGGTGATATTTTTTCCCTTTCAAGAAAGTTGTTTGGCATGTAAGGGGTGGGAAAGATCCTCCAAGGTGTCCTCTAGGCCTCTAAAGGAATATCATCATCATCCATAGTGTGGGCCCTTGTTATCCAACCTGTGGTTTTCAAGCCCCATGGAATCCCAAGCTAGGCTTGTTCTTCCAAAACTGTCCACCAACTAGGTCTTGCAAAGACAAATGGATATTCCCTCCAAGGATCTCAAATCAAATGCATCACGATAAGTAAATAAAATCAATAAAAGATCCATATAATCATGTACACCCAAACTACCTCACCAAAATAAACCAATTCTTAAAGACCCTATGCAATTTTTAAAGTTTAGGTATGGGAGGGTTGACAAAAAAACTTATTGGGTGAATCACACCTCAAGTTTAGTGTTGTTTCCTGAGGCGACCTGCTTATAAGTCATGTGGATGAGATATCATGGAAGGGGGGGATAATTTTGGGCATGGGGTTGATGACATACAAGGGGTTGCAGTGTCTCGCTTATGTGTGCCTTTGTAGAGGGTGTGCTACATATTCGTTTTCAATGCAACCTTTTCCCAGTCCCATTTATTACCTTTCATTCTTTTAGGATGTTTCCAGGTTGAAGCCAAGGTGGGCATTCTACCTAAGAATGAATTTTTTTTCCGACCTTGACTCTACCCTGGTCACATCACGCTTCCCCAAGTCGAAAACATATGCAGGGCTTCTACTTAAGAAATAAAAATAATGCCCATGATGCTCCACCCTTGTTGGAATTTTGTTATCAATTATTCTTTTACGGGTCCCATAAATTTCTTATGAGAGACATTTCATTGTCCTTGGGATCCTTGGGTGAGAATCTAGAAGGTTAATGGTTGGATTTTAACTTTTTCCAGCTACAAGCCTTTGGACCTTCAATCCCTTCTTCCCATGAAATGAGGGACAACCCCTTCTTGGGTCAGTACACCCAAAAATCCAAAAAGATAAGGAGATGAGGGGATGAAGTGTGGAAAGTGACAAGTATGGTTGGGAATGACACGATGAATAATCAAGAGGACCTCCCAATAGAAAAACTATCCCTAAAGGTGCCCCACTTACTAGGGTGCAATGTCAACCACCAAAGTGAAATAAGGCAAAGAACATAATGTCCAAGAAAACATTACATAATAACAAGTAGTAATAGACGGAACAAACTCAAATGCCTCAAATATTGAAATGAAACTCACCATAATACCTGACTTGTACCTCATGGAATAAGACCCAATGTCTTATGGAAGCCAACTGATGTGGTGGATACCATCGTGATGAACCTGGAGCTGTGGTGGTGGTGGTTCTTTGTCCATGCAAGTGGACACTGCTGGTTAAACTGTCTCTCGGTACTCCATGTCTGCAACCTGAGGGCCTTGAGACATCATCTCCTTAGTTATCCCTAGGATTTGGGGATAAAACTGAGTTTAATAAATACAAAAGTGGAAAAGTTAAGTGGAAGTGGAGTTTACATAAAAGTGGAGTAAATGTGAACGTGGATTAAAAAAGAAGAAGGTAAAAGTGAAAGTGGAGTTGATGTAAAAGTGGAGTAAACATGAAAATGGATTAAAAATGGTAAAATTGAAAGTGCACATGGTATTTTCACACGGATTTAAAACACATGGTAGTATTTTACCCATGGTAAGTTAAAAAGTGAATTAAAAAATAAAAAAAGGGGAAAAATTAATTATTATTTAATAAAACTCGTGACTTTTCATGAAGAGCTTATGGTAAAATATAAATGGCGAAGAGGGTTATGAGAAAAAATGAGTGTATGGGTGAAAATGTAATATTCTTATGCATACCGTTTGAAGAGTGATGATTGAATATCATTCAAGGAGTGACAATTAAATATTAGTGAAGATCATATTTAGTGTTCTAGCAAATAAATTTGGAAATCTAGTAAGACAAAATGGTAAAGGAAGATCTAAGGCAGAAGTAGAAGCAAGAAGATCTAGTGAAGGCAAAGAAAAATAAGAAGGATCTATCGTCAAGAAGATCTGAAAAAAGCAGAAGGAGTGAGTGTTGAGTTGATTTGGCGAAAGAAGAAGTAGTGAGTGCAGAGTAGATATGGTGAAAGCATAAGTGATGAGCGTAGAGAAGATTTGGTGAAGATAGAAGCAACAATCAAACCAATGAAGGAAATGCAAATGAAGAACTTGTAAGTAGGTTGGTGCCTACATTAAAAACAACTGTGGGGATCGATGTCTCCTATAGTTCAGTGCCTGCAAACAACAGAGGGGATTGGTGTCTCCTATAGGTTGGTGCCTACAAAAAATAGAGGGGATTGGTGTCTCTCGTAGGTCAATGCATACAAAAAACAGAGGGGATTTGTGTCTCCTATAGGTTGATGCCTACAAACAATAGAGGGGATGGATGTCTCCTATAGGCCAGTACCTACAAAAAGAAGTGGGGATTTATGTCTCTAGTAGGTTGGTGCCTACAGACATTTGTAACCATAGGGGTGTGCCTACAAACATTTGTAACCATAGGTTGGTGCCTAGAAGTTAATGAAAATAAGTTTTTGTGGTTTTCTCCCGAAAGGGGTTCCATGTTAAATATTGTGTCTTCTAGTTATATTTATGTGATTTTTTCATTATGGTTTCTGACTGTTAAAAAGAAAAAGATATCCTTATACTAAATCACACCCCCATCTCAATATAAGTGTGTGCTCAACATTGGATGGCTCAACTCAACTTGGGTCATTTGGGTCTCTCTGGCATGAATTCAACTGGGTAAAGTGGAAGAATATATGGGTGACGTTTACAATATTCTTAATAACTTTGAAAAATCCCTCATACCTCCGCACAAGAGATGGAGCCATCCCTTTTGGTTGTGGGAACTGATCTCTACTTATCTTGAGCAAGACCAAATCCTCTACTTAGAATATTTCTGCATCATGCCTTCTATGATCTTCCCATTGCTTCATTCTGTCTACTGCATTAGTCAAGTGTGTGTGAGATATCTCCAACTGATCCTACCAATTATTCACAAAACCCATGATTGATGGATTCGTCCCATAGTTACCTTTCATTACAAAATGACAAGTTGTGAATTGTTCTCCGTTTTTCAACTCGAATGGAATGTATCCCATTTCTAAACTCTTCTGCAAGTTGTAGATGAATTGGGTGATGTCTAACAAGTTCGAACAATTCATCTAATATTCCTGTACATAGTGCCACAAGTAATCCCCCAGAAGTGCATTGATTCATTCAATCTACCCATCTATTTGCGGATGGTAGGTTGAAATCTTCAACAACTTTGTCCCCAAAAGCTTGAACAATGATGTACGAAACTTACTCGTGAACCTTGCATCCTTGTCTGGCACAATGTTTAGCAGAAGATCCCAATACTTCACTATGTGCTTGAAAAAAAACTTCACAACTTTCTCGACACTGCAAAGCATATTCATTGCAATGAAGAAAACATTCTTGAAGAATTGATCCACCATGACCAAAATCCCGTTGTATCCTTGCACCATCAAAAACCGCATGATGAAGTCTATCGAGACACTCGTCCATAATATCTACAGAATTGGTAAATGTTGCAACGACCATGTTCTAATTATGGTATTTGTCTTATCATGCTGACATATAAGAAAGTGCGAACATACTCCTCCACATACTACTTCTTTCACTCCCAAAAGTATCTTTCTCTAACAATGCCATCATTGTCTGTTGTCTTGGGTGGCCAACCCAGGGTGAGTCATGACATTCCTTCATGAGTTTCGTCCTGAATTTTGATGACTTAGGGACATAGATTCAGTCCCCAAATTAAAACAGTCCATTGCGTAGTTGAAACTTCTGGATTTGTCCCTCCTTTACCTACTTCATGATGTTCTTCGTTGTGTGATCATGCTCTAACCCTTCCTTGATCTATTCAGGCAACTCTTTTGAGACATGAATTTGACTGCCCTCATATTTAGGAAACTCATCTTCCTCCTCTAGTACAATGAGTTGTGCCTTTTTTTTTAAGGCATACATGACATCGTTCAACTTACCTAGTCTATACTCGATGGCCATGTCAAAATCTATGAGGAAGTTTTTCCACCTTGCCTGCTTGGGTGACAACTTCAGCTGCATTGTGAAGTAACTTGTCGCAACATTGTCTATATTCATGACAAACAACTTACCCAACAAGTAGTGTCTCAAAGTATGCAAATAATGTACCATTTTTTCCATCTCCTTCTCATGAATGAGGTATCTCCATTCACGATCTCCGATCTTTCTCCTCTCAAAGGAAACCATATGTATCTCCTATGTTAAAAATCCTCCAATGGAAAATTCTAATGCACCCATATACACTTCAAATGATTACTCAAATTATGGTAGCTTCAACATGGGAGTGGTGACAATTTTGCATTTAACTCCTCAAACATAGATTTTCTTCTACCTATCTGGTTCCATGGCTTCTCCTCTTCCAACAAGTAAGTCAGTGGTGCAACAATCTTGGAGTATCCTTGTAGAAACTTATGATAGTAGTTGGCTAGTCTAAGGAATAATCTCATGTCATGAACTATCCACGACTCTTCCCAATATTTGTTTTCCTTGAACTTCGTAGGGTCCATGCACATGCATCCTTGGCTGATCCAATGCCCCAAGAATAATATCTCAGTCTACCCAAAAAAACACTTGGACTTATTCAAGAACAACTGGTTCCATCGTAGTGCCTCAAAGACCCATTCCAAATGATTTTTGTGCTCCTCCATAATTTCGTTGTACACTACAATGTCATCCAAATACACCACAACAATATTTTCCAAGAATGGAAGGAACTCATCATTCATGAATGTGAACAATGTTGCAGGAGCATTACACAACCAAAAAGCCATCACTGGGAACTTATAGCTCCCATACCTTGTCACCATGGATGTCTTTGCTTCGTCTCCTACAATTTTCACCTGATAGTACCCATGTCGAAAGTAAAGCTTTGAAAATACCTTTTCCAAGGAAACCTTGTCAAATAAATAGATAGCTAAAGGAAATGGATATCGATTCTTTAGAATTTGTTTGTTGAATGCTCTATAGTCCAAACACATCCTCAACTCTGATGTGTATTTATTCTTCTTAAAGAGAAACAATCTGTCATATGGGTACCTTGATGGATGAATGAAGCCAACATCAATAAAATATGTCAACTGTCTCTTTAACTATTCCAAATCAGGCCCAAACAATTGATAAGGAGCTCTTGCCGGTGGCTACAACCCAGGCTCTATCCCTATATGATGGTCAAAAATGCGTTGTGGTGGGAGCATGATCCAAATTATTTTTGACACGAAATGAGAGCGGAGATATAATAAATAAATGTATAGAGATATATCAAATATCCAATAATATAACAGAAATATATCAAATATGAAACCATAAACACAAAGATTCAATATTACACAATTTCTATTAATGAACGAAATGTACAAAACTGTAGAAATACATAGTGAAAGACTCGTTAGAATGGTGGGAAATTATATCTGAGAAGAGATGTGACGAATATGCACATTCATAAGAATATGGTTATAATAAGGCTCTAAAGTCCTTTTTAACATAAATAAAATCCAAAATCCTAACCCTAGAAGATGAAAAGCCAACAATTTTGTGGACCCTGTTTTGGGTAGTTTGGTGTTTCAACTTCCCGGGGGCGTAACTTTTGCATACGATCTTTGTTTGGGGTGCACGATAGCTCGTTGGAAATTTATCATTGAGGAGATTCATTTTTGGGGCTCAATAAGAGCCTTTGGCCATCATTGAGGTGCTTTATCCTGAAAAAAATTCATTTAGGCCCTCAAAATGGCCCCAAAAGTTTAGGAACCAAAAATATACTAAAAACAATAAGTTGCCAAAAGACTGTTTTGAGCCAGTTGGAATAGGTGGGTGGTCACTGATATCCACCTATATCATTATTCCCTCGTTAGGAAGAAATGGTCTCCATTTCGTTGAGTGCCAAGGGGAGAGGGAAAATCGTTTATTGAATTTGCATCTTGATGAGTTGCTTGCTTTGCTGGAGAAGTTGCATTGCTTAGCTTGTTGAAGGTTGTCATGAACCTGTCGCTGGAAGGGTTGGACCTTTTTAACCATTCTAGATACCTGATATGTCTGTGTGCAGAAGGAATCTTCACACTTTGTTGCAATCTTGTTGACCTGCTTCTGTTGGATAAATGGTTCTTGGACCGAGGCTGCAATGGTTGTAGTGTCCTTCTGTTCACATTTTGAACAGATTTTGAAGAAGATGAATTTTGTAGTATGATATACTACCTTGCAACATTGTTTAGGTGGGACAGTAGTCGGAAATACCTCTGGTATCCTGTAGAGATGACTCACCAGAGTAACAATGACACTACGAGGTCGAGACTCATAAATAACAATTTGCTTCCACATATATGGATGGCCCAAGAGAACATCAAAAACATCCAGCAGGGAAACATCACATAATACCTCATCCTTGAAGGGTTGGATGATGTATGACAATCGACACTACTGGCTAATGTGAAGATCTCATCCCTGGTGAAGTGACCCAATGTTGTATGGATACGGGTGTGGTGTTGTCAACAATCCCAACTGTTTGAGGACCTCTGCTGAGATGAGGTTCTCTTGTCTTCCGCTATCAACAATAAAATGCAACAAGGTCCCCTCCTCCCACATCTGTGAATGAAAAAGGTGCTCCCCCTCTTCAGGATCTACTGGTTCTTCTGGTTGAATTGTTGTGGTCGTGAAAATAGAAGTGGGGTATGCGTCAATGATCTGTCTTATACCAATATTTTCTGAATCATATTCTGAATCAGGGTTCGGCTCCTTGTCTTTGATCTCGGCCACCAATGACTGTTTTGAGCGACATTCATCGGTATTGTGCCATGGGATTTTATGGAAGTCGCACCATTTTCCAGTGTCATTCTTTGTCTTTTTGTTACCCTTCTTTTATTGTGGCTTGGACTAGTTTTCTGAAGGATGGTTGTTAGGGTTGTCTTTACCATACTTTGGTTGTTGCGTATTTCGAGACCCGAACACCTGCTTGTTCTGGTTCTTAAATTTATGCTCGATTTTAACAACATATCGATAAGAAACACCCAATGATGATATTTATAGAAAATCCATTTAAGTTTGGATGTATCTGTGTAGATCCCCACAGTATTTCAGAACCAGATGTCGCTTAGAGTCTTTGATACCCAACTTGGTGCGCAAGGTATGGAAGGTATTGGTGAACTCCAAAACTTCTTGGCCCCTCTCTTGCCACAGTGTGGTCCATCTCATGTACTGGTTGTCATAGTTTCCAACAGGGTAATATTGTTCCTTGAACGCATCCACAAAAATATCCCAAGTGGGCTCAACCCCATATATTCCAGAATCTTATGTGGAACTTTGCTTCCAGTAATTTTCCCACAAATGTTTGACATGGGGGAGACCCTTCAGGAGTGCAAAGGTGATATTTTCCCTGTCAGATAAATTATGAACATAAAAATAACCTTCTAGCAGCTTTAACCGTTTTCCTAGGGAATCCGCATCTATCTATCCTTCAAATATGGGAATACAAAAATTAATTTGTACCTTGAAAAGAGAGGTACCTCCAAAGTGGCATCTTGATGAATACGCTCCTATTGTTATTGGCATGCATTGAAGGATGTGAGAAAAATTCTCCATCATTTCATCCCTTTATCGCGTGAGAGATTTCTCAAGCAACAGATTAATACAATTGTCTACTTTTTCATTTTTCTTTTCTTCCACCATGGAGGGTTTATTGGGAGTTAGAGAGTGATTTTCCTCAATAGAGACAAGCATGAGACCCAACTTGCTATACTCAGACCTCGTCGGGGACATGCACTGAAAAACGATCAAGAACATCATGCTCTGATACCACTGATCTGGATTCTTTTCGACATGAAATGAGAGAGGAGATATAATATATAAATGTATAGATATATCTCAGATATCCAATAATATAACAAAAATATATCAGATATGCAACCATTAACACATAGATATAATAATACACAATTTCTATTAATGAGCGAAATGTACAAAACTGTAGAAATACATAGTGAAAGACTTGCTAGAATGGTGACAGCTTATCTCTGAGAAGAGATGTGAGGGATACTCACATTTGCAAGAATATGGTTACAATGAGGCTCTAGAGGCCTTTTTAAACTAAATAAAATCCAAAACCCTAACCCCAGAAGATGAAAAGCCAACAATTTTGTGGACCTCGTTTTGGGTAGTTTGGTGTATTAAATTCTCGGGGGCCTAACTTTGGCATACGATATTAGTTTGGGGCGCATGATAGCTCATTGGAAAGGTATTGTCGAGGATATTCATTTTTGGGGCTCAATAATTTCCTTTGGATATTATTGAGGTGATACATCCAAAACAACTTCATTTAGGCCCTCAAAATGGCTCCAGAAGTTTAGGAACTGAAAACTGCTAAAAACAATAAGTTTCCAGTTGGAATAGGTGGGCAGTGACCGATATTCACCTAGAACAGATAACTTTCGACAACTCATTTGACATTCTATTTGAAAAATCACCCAACAAGTTAGTGAGCTTTGGTGGAACGGGCATCCCCACTCCATCCTCTCAAACCTCTCTAATAATTGTTGTGTAAATCTGTAATCCATTCCATCGTGCTTCTCTCTTCATACTTAATGCAGAGACAAGATGCACCTTTCCACCAATATTCCTTGTGGTTGTGCACACAACCCAAGCCTTATGTTCACAAAGTATAACCATATTTTCCATCTTGTCCATCCAAGAATCACCCCAAAGTCATCCATAGGCATCACCATGAAGTTAACTCAACATTACCACGTATCAAGATGAATTTGCATTGAGGAGGAAACGACAGATTTTTCCTTTTACTTATAGTTTAATACCTTCACCGCAACTCCACAAGAGGAGGCTCTAAGCCCTAGCTATTTCGTTACCTTAGTCTTTAGAAAGTTGTGTGAGGCACCTGAGTCAACTAGAACTTACGTTGTTCTTACATTTATAACCAGATCCAAAAAACACAACTAATGGTCTTGGATGCCCAACTTTCCACCCAAGGAACCCAATGCACTAACCCTTCGTATCTTGATGAAAACCAAGCCTTACCACTCTTTTTGTGTTAAGTGAAAGAGAGAAAAAAAATCACAATACATCATACCTACGTTGTGCTTATCTTTCGCAGACTCTATGCGAGTGACCTTTGGTCCACCACTTGGTTCCAAATTACTTCATTGCAAGTACCTGTATATCCTAGTTTGCTTCCCAAACCAAGACACTTCTACCTCAGGTCACGGTGGGACACTTGAATTGACCTTCCTTGAGTCATCCATGGCTTGCTTCCATCGTACGATTTCATTTGTCTCCATCCAAGAAGTCACACCACCCTGGGTCACACCACTTATTGACTATGTGAAGTATGTCATACTATGCACTCTATTTCCGTGAAACCCTTTGCTGTGAAACTGTTGTAATACCATATTTCACGCCCCCATGAGTAATTCCCAAGTCCAACCTTGGCATCTCGTGGATGTGTGGCACCATGGTGGTTCTTCCTTGGCAGCTTGGGTCAACTAAGGATACTTCACCTGGACTATGCCTCTTCACCTAGAACATAGCCATACTATGTTCTAGGCTATGAATGAGTCACATCCTTACTCTATGCAACTCAATTGTATACTTAGACATTCATTAACTTAGTTTAACACTTAGTCAATTCAGAATACAACATAAGACATGCGAGACACAAGAGATAGATATATAGTGCGAGTAGCACCAATGATGCCTAATACTTGACTTCGTTTATTTATAGTGTGAAACAGAGAGAAATATTTACAAATATGGGAAGAGTCTCACAACTCTACCTTACACATCATTATAACTATCCAAAATTACAATTTCGTCACACCAATACTCCCCTTTTTTGTTCCTCCTTGATTCAACCTGAGGTGCGCCCCACTAGTGCACCTAGCCTCAGAGCTCCATCTCTTGTGTTCACTTTGATTTTCCTTATCTTCGTTTGGTCATGAACCCTTGCCTTTATATGAAATCCAAGAGTCACTTGTGTAAAATGTCGCATCTTTTTAGTGCGTCATGCCCTTTTGTGAATAATCACACTCAACTGACCATCGTGCCCCTTCGTGGACCTATGGTGCCCATATAATCCCATGCACCCATCAACTCTTCATCTATTAGACCAACGTGACCCATCCTTGGGAATACATCCCTAGTCTATGTTATGAGGAAAATCACTCTATGGCTAGGGGTAAACCACAATAGACAAAAATGACTGCATAAATCAACTCTAATCTCAAGTATGCTATATAAACAAATATGCTAACAAGATAAGATAAAGAGCCTACCTCGTCCAGACGTTTGATTAAGTCCACCATTGAGAACTTGACTCAAAGCAATACAACTGCAACTTGTCCTCAACAACCAAGAAACACAAGAATATGGTGATAATATATAATGTTAGCACATTCAATAGCATAATCCATCAACATTCATAACAAAGACTCCCATGGAATAACAATTCAAATATTTTCAAGATATTGATTGGACGAGAAAAGAGTATTTTTATTAAAATATAATCAACAAAAGTGAATGATTTACAAACTTCCGTGTTGGCACGATTCAGAACCGAGAAATTAAGTCCCTTCCAGCTGGGCCTCCACCACTTCAATCCCCCACCAAAGGAAATCTCATATAAGAGAGATAATGAGGTTCTAAATCATGTAGGGAAGAGCTTGGGGGTTGAACACTGTGTTAAGACTTAAAAGGATAAAGGGATGCAAACTCAATATGAAGTGAATAATTTCTCCAGAGTAACTTTGCTCTCAAAGTTGAATTATTCTCCTCTTTTCCATAGCTCGGATTTGGCCCATTTATAGCCTTCAAGTGGAACTAAAGGGTGTAAATGTGTTGAACCTTCACATAATAGATCTAGCTAGAAAATACTACACACATTTGCAGAGAGAAATTGAGAAAGAAGAAGCAAGAGAGAAAGAATGGAAGAATTATCATTAAATGTATTCCACACTCAAAGAGTGAATAATTTACAATATATATAGGATAAATGAGTAACTAATGAGCCATAGTGGTGGTCTAGATTGATCTGGACACACACCAATAGTTACAAGAGTAAATTTCCACCTAGTGTAGTCTCTCAGGAAGTTACGGGAGTGAACTGCCACCTAGCTGAGTTAACTAGTCAACTAGTCTTCAGTTAACTCACTGAACAAAGAGTAGCGAGTTGGTGATGATCCCAATGTTGCATGGTGAAAAAACCAATGCAACATCTAAAATCAACTCAACTAGTCAAACTGAAGTGTCAACTGAAAGAGAATATTCTCCAGGTGGAATATTCTCCCCTAAAATATAAGAGACTGGATAATGACTAATTATAACTAATAAACAAGGAATAAACTTAGTAAAAATAAATCCTAGGTGTGTGTGAAGTAACTCCAACACCCCCCCTGAACATCACTATGGTGAAAATAAAGAATGAGTCCCGGCTACGAGGCCATGTTAGGTACCCAAATACAGAAGATACACTGAAATAAAAGAGGAAAGAGAGAAAACCTCATGGGAACAACCCCCCCCCGCCCCCTCAAATTACAATGCATAAAATAAAAAATGATAAGGAACAAAAAACAATTGCTAAGCAACCCCGTCCTTCACTCCAAGAAGACCTCGCAACTGTGCAAGTTTGTGCTCATTGAAGATTTTGTTGAAGATGTAGATGTCTGCACGGATATGATGATGTATATGCACCATTTAGATGTCCACACATATCCACTTTATCTTCTTGTAATGAAAAATATCCAAATAAATTTTGGATGAAATTTTGAAAACCGTGCGACCTTTTCCAGAAAAATGCTGAAATTTTGTTGATTTTGAAACGATCATAACTTCAGTTCCTGTACTCCATTTTGGACGATTTGTTTTTTGAAATTGGATATTTCCCTGAGATGAATTCAAATATCCAATTTGTTTCTGCAAATTGTGCTCAGAAAATATCAGAATGGATTCTGATTTGCGTCGCTCTCTTTTTGTCTCCTAAGATGCATGCATTGTGCATGCAACCGTGTTTGCATGTGACTCCTAATATGTATTCCATATATGTTCCACATGAATTTTAGAAAATAGATCTGAAATGGAGTAGATATCATCTTCAATTATTGGAATACTAATTTCTGCAAATTTTTTTGTAGAAGACTCTTCATAATAAGAAGCTTGATATTCTGATGGCTTCTCTTCTGGCTCTATCTGTTCGACCTCCTGCATGAAATCTTCACAATATTATTTATTCCAAAATATAACCTCCAATCTGGTCCATAATTCATTTGGAGTTAATCCTTGTGATTCTTCATATACTTGATGGAAAAGTTCGGGAGAAACAGACATGCCGATACTTCCTATGGCCATATCTTGTCTATTGAGAAAGTCATTTTTCTCATCGACAAAATCAGGATCTACTTCCATTGCCATAGTAATTTGGTGTAAGCCTTTGCATCTAATATGAACCATAATTTTTGGCTTCCATTCCAAATAGTTATGAGGCGTGAGAAGTATTTCCGGCAAATAATCCATCTTTTTGTTGTCTTCAATCTTTTGTACCTGCAAAAAATGATTTGGTGTAGATTTTTCTTAGAAGTCCGTCAGCTCTAATACCATGTAAATGTGTTGAACCTGCACATAGTATATCTAGCTAGAAAATACTACACACATTTGCAGAGAGAAATTGAGAAAGAAGAAGCAAGAGAGAAAGAATGGAAGAATTCTCATTAACTGTATTCCACACTCAAAGAGTGAATAATTTACAATATATATAGGATAAATGAGTAA
>ML778911.1:1191567-1226971 GCA_009831015.1 Picea engelmannii | reverse complement strand
TACACACATTTGCAGAGAGAAATTGAGAAAGAAGAAGCAAGAGAGAAAGAATGGAAGAATTCTCATTAACTGTATTCCACACTCAAAGAGTGAATAATTTACAATATATATAGGATAAATGAGTAACTAATGATCCATAGTGGCGGTCTAGATTGATTTGGACACACACCAACAATTACAAGAGTAAAATGCCACCTAGTCTAGTCTCTCGGGCATTTACGGGAGTGACCTGCCACCTAGCTGAGTTAACTAGTCAACTAGTCTTCAGTTAACTGACTGAACAAAGAGTAGTGAGTTGGTGATGATCCCAATGTTGTATGGTGACAAAACCAATGCAACATATAAACTCAACTCAACTAGTCAAACTGAAGTGTCAACTGAAAGAGAATATTCTCCAGGTGGAATATTCTCCCCTAAAATATAAGAGACTGGATAATGACTAATTATGAATAATAAACAAGGAACAACCTTAGTAAAAATAAATCCTAGGTGGGTGTGAATTAACTCCAACAAAGGGCCGAGTCAAAATGCTTCTAGTATATAGAAGGTCAAGGATCATGGATCTCTTGACGTGACATGGAAACGTGACACCATTTTTTAATTTTGGGCACAAAACCTGATGTACGCAGGCTGTATTGGTGCAACCTATGTATACGCATGGCGTATAATAGGTAGGGCACGTATATGTTGAAAAATAGTTTTTTTATCTCTGGGATTTACAAAAAGGGACTTCAAGTCTGCATAGGGAAATGGAACAAGGCCTTCTAAGCAAATTTTCATAGGGTGAGGCAAATATTGCTATAATAGATGCCCCCTAATGTGTGAGGTCAGAGGAGTATCTACGATGGCCAAAATACATTATAATACCCAGAAGTGGAGTAATGGAGACCCAACTGGATGAACTAGTTTCTCGTGAGAATATTACAATCTGTACTGACTTTGAGCACATGGCTGTCAATTTGAATTACATTGCAGATCCATGTGAATATATACCAAACAACTATTCATGGCATGAGTAGGAAATACAAAGATGGATACATTCCAAATGATTTCATAGTCATGAACAAGGCCCAGTAAAACTAGTCTCAAAATCAATCTGAAGATATCTGTATACAATGGAGTACAATCTGATCTCCCATGATCACTAAAGTCACATAGGTATTTGTCCAATGAAAGATAACAACAACTTAGGAAAGTTGCGACTATGACTTGATGTCTTCAAGTATTCTACACAATCCACCAAAGGTGCAATTCTACATCATGTGAATAAAGGAGTTGAGGTCGAACAAAATGAGACTTTGTTTGATTACCGGTCATTAAGATATACTGTTAACAAACGTGAGACAACCTTCCGATAATGAAAGTAAGTATCACGGCACCGAGTACATTCTTACAAGTGTGAATATAGGTGTTGGGGTCGAACACTTGAAGAATCCATCGATCAGGAGACATTGATGTATTCCCAACTATCGATGGTGAGAGAACCTACCACTAATGACTGCAAACCTCTAGGTACACATAGGACTATAGGTCTCGTCTCTAGAATAGATGAGATGAATTCAATGGAAGGAGACCCACTCAAAGGAGAGCATTGAGGCATCTCTCATCATTCAACATGAGGTACAAAGAAGGATCTTGATGACTTGGAGGAAATCAGACGAAGAACATGTTCATGAACCAATGACCCTGTGCATATTTTACGTGTGCTAGATGCAAGAGGTACACGAAAAAGACCCTCTGAATAGCAGCCAATAAGGAAAACTGATGACAAAGGTGAGGAAACCACCAATAAGGCTAATGACATCCAAGAAACTACACAAATCCCAATGTGTGAATAGATTTCTTGCCGTCGAACAAAAGGGAAACCACCTAGTCAACGACTAATGATGAAATGTCGACTGCTAGGTTCAAGGTTACCTACCAATGATGAAAGTAAGACCAGGGTGCATAATAGTACTACAACTTCATGTAACTCTGAGACACATGAGGGTATGGCCAACATGCAAAGTTAATATTTCTGAGGAATTGAAAACATAGGTTGATAAACATCCTTTGAACAAGAGAATGAGACATATGGGAGACTCTAGTAGCATAGAATCAATGATGAAACTTTGATATGCAGGAGGCATAAATCAAACTCTCCATAGGGACTGGAAGATTAACAAGTCGAGGGAGTAAACTCTCTGTAACGAGCTCAAATTCCTAAGGTCATGCTAAACCCAAAATTTTTATGACAAGTGGACAAAAACAAATGTGCTCTATTCAATGGCGAAACGACTGCTGCCAATATAAGATAATATTCTTTTCCCGCACGTCTTTTTTTTGTTTTTTCATAGTCAAATGAATGCTATTATACAGAGGAGGAAACTGATGTCGCAAGTAAGGAATCTATTTCCAGCATTTGAACATACCTATGCTCAGTGCAAGGAGGTGCATGCGGGATATGGACACTCGGGGGAATGTTTCCTCTTGGGTATAGGGTGTCAAGCTGCAAAGGATATAAACAAGGCTCTGCTTGGATGATGATGCAAACTGCTGAGGTGAAATACTTATAACACAAAAGTGAGAACCAAAAATAGGCTCAATAATGCAAGCAAGAGAATGAGATGCAATTACAACTTAATGCCAAAAAATGTCCTTTTTTGTAATCTTAGTCTACTTGGTTTGAAAAAGGGATAAAATTGCACCAAATAGACATCCTTTCAAATCCAATTTATGAGTGTGAAAGAGACAGGTTCACTCGACAATCTTTTCATTTTTTGAGATAGTCAGAAAAAATCTTAAATCAGACTCGTTGGGAGTCCTCTAGGTATAGGTCAACATGTTTATGAGTAAGAAATGAGGTTCAAACATAAAGTCATGTATTAGCTATAAGGGACTCCTGGTCCTACGGACAAAAATATCTGCATGGGCAACAAATGAAGCAGAGGATCTAACTAGGGCACCCATGTTTGGTAAGTCTCTACCATTCGATAACAACACTTCTAGTTGCAGATAGAAGGTTCTGTGTCGCTATGAAATGGATTTGTACCTAAGGAATATGAGCGACATTCATAGGATGATGCAAGTGTGCATGATGGATTGGATACCTATCCTATATGTCGGGTAATGGAAATAGCTGTCTAAAGTTACGAACGAGCGACATGGCCTTGAAAACTGCAAGAATCCCTAGATAAAACTACAAAAACCAACTCCATCCACTATCGTATTTGTCCATTAGGCCAAAATATTGTACGAAACTATGCAAAGTGGGTAAAAATTTGCTATAAATAGTAAAAAAAACCAATTTTACTATACCATTTTTATTTTTTACCCAAATAGTTCATTTTGGACCAAATTGCCTCTGAATTTCAACTGGTGATTGTGGGAGCTACGAGCGATGAAATCGATGATCACCTGGACCAAGTAATTCATATTGCTCTCCTCTTTCTTTTTAGTGGATTAAAATTTTTAATTAGGCCTCATTTTTAAAGTTATTTAGGGCATAACTTCAAAACTAAAATGTATGTAGGGTATAGTTCATTGGGTCGCGTATATGCATAATTATACGCAGTTGCTTGAAAAAAAACCAATATATAAGCAACCTTATAAGAATACACTATAGCTCGTGTACATGTCCGTGGATAAAGTTTTTTACATGTTGCTAACTCAAAAAGAGGTTTGAATCTTGCAGGATGGTGCTAGAGTGGAGAGAAAGAGAGCATGAAGAGGTGGGATCCTGTAGCAGAGAGAGATCCAGGGGCCTAAATGGCCTTAAAAAGATGTGGGCTATACAAGTTTTTGGCTCTCAAAGGTATGAGGGCTCAAGTGAGATTGCTTCAGCTGCTTGTGAACTATTGGGATCCAGATAGTGAGACCTTCAACCTTGATGGACAACCATTAAGGATTGAATTTGAGGACATCTACTTCTTGAAAATATTGTCACATCGGGGTGAGGTGGTCAACCTCAAATCTCAAGGAGATGAGAGTGGCATGAATATTGAGGATTACATAGACACTCATTGCATTGCAGGGAATGAGAAGGTAGAGAGCTAACTCCCAATCAGAGCGATCAACAATCTGAGTCTCAATATTGTTGTACTAGTTTTGACATGGATCACAGGGTTGACCTCTTTGCACCAGGCATCGAGGCCACTTATGTTATATTAAGTGGAGTGATTGCAACCCACAGTGTACTACTGGTGCACCTCACTACTGGCCAATATGAAGAGCTAGCTGATAGATTGCAAACTGGGTAGAAAGAGGAACTTTGGGTTCTCATTTATCCTTTGTAGTTTTTTCTTCAAGTGGGTTCCAGGTCTGGGCCCTAGAGTTGAGATTATTACACGTGGACCTCGCGATCCAACCATGGCACAGTAGACCGATGTGACGAGGCGACAGGGGGGTGGTAGGGTGCCAACATGCTACAACAATGACTTTTTCTTCTAGTGGAGTCAGCAGGTGATGGCTCTAGATGACTATCTCTATGCAACAATCGACTTCATAGGAGATCCAAACATGCCGTTACCACCAGGTTTTGCCTACAGAGACATAGGTAAGTCAAAGTTTTTGAATATATATTTTTTTTGTATTTTTGTATAGAAAAAAATATATATTTTTGGATGATGTAAAGTAATAACTAAACATGTATGTGACGCAGACGTAGGTCCACGATGGCCGGATGGAATTACATGACATTGGCGGAGGCACCAGGGAGATGAGGTACTGGGAGGGGACATAAAGAGAGTGCTTCAAAACATGCAGTGCAACTTGTCTCGTTTGATGTAGAGGATTCCCATGGTTCAGGTGGAGGATCTGCTGGAGGCTATGCAATGACATGTGGTAGGTGTGCCCCGTGCTTGGGTACGACTCTTTTGGTGTCTTGCAAATGACATAGTCTGCTATCATGACACTCATCCGATGCCACATGCATATATATCATCACTATTGTATGATCGATTGTATATGTATATTGAGGGTGTCATCCCCAATTTTGTACTATAACATCATATTTTTTGAAATATATATAAAACATGGATCTTCGGCTTTACTTATGTTACAATGTGTACATTGATGAAAATGTTTTCTTTGCTTTAGTTATGTGACAAATTCCAATCTGAAACAAAATTAGCATATGCATCAGATACATAATTAGAACTTCTAGGTATGTGATGATAAGTAATAAAATCAAACTGTCATTCCAAAAGTCGTACCCATAGGAATCGTCGGAGTAGAGTAGGGTCACACACATGGTAACTGTCGTTCAACTGACATACTACTAAATGGGAGTCCAGGCGAACTTATAACAAGAAAATACCATGTGAAATGGAATCACATAAAAGTTTTATAACGACGATGTATTTAGCCACATTATTTGTGTATGGCCCTAGGAAAATGCCACCTGAAGACACTAGTAGACCCTCTGGTGAGTAAAAAACCCAAGCGACGAAATCCAAGTTCCATGTATGATGATTGTCCCTTTATGCGAATCCTAAGTAGACCGAAGACTCTGTTGACGTCTGCCAACCAAGGGAAAATTTGATAAGCAAGCTGAAGATAAAAATAAAGGGAAACAATATATACATTAAAATACATTAGTATACAAAGAGTTACGCCCAAGCTTGGGGCTCAAGCGTAATATATTTTCAAATAGAGCCTATTCTTGGGCTCAGCCAACATGTTTCCTTCATAATATTCTAATTCATAGGCTGCTTTTTATAAGACATGTCGCATGATATAGGGACCATGCCACATGGGTTTGAACCTGCCCGCCCCTAGTGGTTCTTTGGCTTGATCATATACAAGGACCAATTCACCCTCAACGTACTACCGAGGACAGAAAAACTTATCATATTGGACCTTGACATGTCTTTTATTCGCTTCGATAGCCGTAGAGGCATCTCGACACTGCTCATATAGAATCTCTAGGTGTACGAGGCATTGTTTGAGATCAAAAGTGTTAGGTAGGAGCGTAACTACCAATCTAAGAGAAGGGATTTCGCATTCAATAGGTAAGATCGACTCCATACTGTGTACTAACTGGAAAGGAGAAAAACCAGTGGAATTCTTGACCGAGGTTGAGTATGCCCAAAGTGCTGGATAAAGCATGATATGTCAATCATATTTTCTTTGGCTGACAATTTTCTGCAAAATGGTCTTGAGAGACTTGTTCACAGCCTCTACTTTTCCATTTTCTTGGGGGCAGTAAGGGGATGAATTACCATGCTTAAACCTTAGTTTAGATGCTAGTTCTTCCATTTTTTCATTCTGAAAGTGTCTGCTATGATGAGTGACAATCTCACTCAGGATTCTGAACCTAGATATACTTTTATTGAATACGAAGAAGGAAAAAGTATTACCATTAGATTTATTTCTAGGCATGGCCTCATACCACTTAGTAAATTAGTCAACAAACATGATAATGTGTTGATGCCCCCCAGCCGAAGTTGGGTTGCAATCCACAAAGTCCACCCCCCACTTGGTGAAGGGACCAAATGTAACGACTGGATGGAGAGAGGCTAGATATTAGTGCATTTTCTGAGAGAACACTTGGCAGGGGTGACACTTCTTAACCACTTCGACACAATCTTTAAAGAAAGATGGAAAAAAATAACTGGCTCACAAAAATTTCTGGGCTGTCGCAAGCCCGGATAGATGACCACCACAAGCCCCACTGTGGCATTTGTTTAGAATAGAATTAGCTTCTTCTTGAGTTAAACAACAATGAAATATATTGTCTACTCCTTGATGATACAGAGTGTCATCGATGATAAGATAGTTCTTAGCTTGGTATCGTATACTTCGTCGGTCATCTTGAGAGAGATGACGAGGGAAATTCAAAGTTTGAAGATAGAGAAACATATATCCATACCAGGGGTTTGACAAAGAGACAAGGAAAATGTGTTCATTCGAAAATAAATCAACATGAATAACATCCTCTTATAATAGAGGAATTCAGATATTAACTCTGCAAAAACTAGTGATTTTTTGGACTTCGCAGAAGCGAAATTGAAATCGAACTCTTGTAGAATGACAATCCATTTATTGTACTCCCCCCCTATAATATGCCTCATAAGGACATATTGAAATGGATTGACATCGAAAACCACAGTAGTTTTGGAAAGAAATATATAGTTTCGTAATCATTGGACTGCATGAACGACAACCGAAGATAGATTTTCAACATGATAATACTGGAGTTTAGGGCCGACCAAGTTTCAACTAAGATAGTAAATGATGTGCTCATGGAGCTCATCATCCTCCTGAACCAACACCATACCAATCGTCTCTTCGTACATGGCGACATAAAGCAAGTAATCTCTACCGTAGTCTAGAGACTTCAATAGAGGCGTCGATACCAAGGATTTCTTCAAAGCATCGAATGATTCCTAGGCTCGCTCATCCCAGATGAATGGAGTGTCCTTCCTGAAGAGACGCATGAAACCCTTAGTAATATTGGCATAGTTTACTATAAACCATCGTAAAAAGTTATCTTTCCCCTGTAAACCTTGAATTTGACGATTAGTGTGCGTGGGAGGCAATCAAAGTATTGTCTCAACCTTTAACGGATCTACCATGGTCTCATTCTCAAAGACTAAAAATCACAAAATTTGACCTGACCTAATGCAAAAGATGCATTTATGAGGGTTAAAATAGATGCGATAATGGTGACATACTTCAAAGACTAGCCGAAGGTGCTTAGGGTGATCCATTCTCTTATGGGAGTGAGCAACGATATTGTCGAGATAGGCTTTGACTATATGCTTGAGATTGTGAAAAGTGAAGGTCATAGCATGTTGGAAGGTTTCTTTGATGTTCTTAAGGCCGAAAGGCATCTTCTGGTATGTGAAATTACCCCAAGGGAAAATAAATGCTGTCTTATGTTGGTCCTTGGGTTTAATTTGAATTTGGTTATACCCTAAAAATCTGTCCATGAAATAAAAAACTTTTCTTCCCGCACATTCGTCGAGAATATGATCGATGAAGGGTGTCGGCAAGTTGTCTTTGGGACAGGCCTTGTTCAAGTCATGAAAATGCGTGCATGCACGAATGGTTCCTTGTATTTTATTCATAGGATAAGGATTGGATACCCATTTAGTCAAGGGAATTGGGTAGATAAATCCATCATTAAGCAGTTTTTCTACCTTTGCCTTAATAGCAGGGGACTTCCTAGGATTGACAACTCTAAGTCATTGTCGAACATGTTTGGTATTTGGGTAAGTTTTAATCTCATGTTCGATGATTCAAGGGTCGATTCCTGGCATCTCTTCATATGACCAAGAGAATACATCATGGAATTCCTTGAAGAGCTCGGTGTAGATCAAAATTTCTTTTGGCGAACAATCTGCACCGATGTATACATTTTCAACCGTGCCAGGGGTATGAGAGATATCAATTGTGATGGTAGGAGATATTCTCTCCATGTTTCCTTCAACATAAATGCCATGTGTATCAAGTGGAACTATGACGTGACTGACTATCTTTCTCAAAGTAGATCTAAAATCATCTTGTTCGATTCTAGCAAGCTCTGGGAGAAAATAAGAGCGATGATGCATATCATCCCATGGAATGTCAGAACCATTCATGGCCTCTATAATATATTCAACCAAAGTTAAATTATCATCAAGGAAGTCACATGAAAAATATGATGAAGTGGCCCACACAGGCTTTAGAACATGAACCTCATGGTCCGTCTGTGAGGTAATAGGATCCATATCGGTGGAAGAGTCAAGAATAATTTGATATGCAATCTCTGCTATGATGGTGAAATGGCCATTCCAGAATGTGACTGACCTTCACAAGATGCAGTCGAGGAAGGAAGGGTCCAAGGATCATTAAAATAGGAAGCGAGGAAAGGAAAGAACCTCTCTGACAAAGCATACCTACTAGACATGGCGTATATATGATGAACCGGTGCCATGAAGTTGAAGGTACCCATAAGGGATGAATACATTCTGAAACCGATATTCTCAGTTACCGACTGAGAATTGTTGATCACAAGGATCGATAGTCCAACAGATGCATTGGGGCTAGCGTACGCAAAGGAAAACTTGTCAATCGTCACGATCTTCCCATCATGAGGAAAACAAAGAGTGAAAAAGATAGACGATACAATTGCAGTCATAGCATAATTCCATTTGCAGCCTAGTAACAAGTTATAATCGAGGGTCGCATCAACCACCTTGAAATCCACCTCTACCATCTTCCCACCTAAATGGACTGAAAAGGTTGGAAGAATATCGTGAGGGCAGAAGGAATGACCGTCAAAAGCATTCAACATGGTTGGAGACTAAGAAAGGATCGAAGAGCTCAGGGATTTTGAATAGACCAGGGACATCACACATGTTGTAGTGCCTTCATCAACAATAGTACGCTTGATGGTATACTTCGAGTAACCCAGATGGATTTGGAATTCCACATGGTAAAGAAAGCTTGGCTTCACATTTGTGACATAAAACTTGATAAATTTTGAGCCACAAGGATTTATAGCTCCTAACGCAGATATCAAGGCATTCCTATGTGAAGGACACATCTGGAGTACCTCTAGAGCCGACATCGCACAAGGGGTTTGACCCAGATCCTCAATAATAGAGTAATTCTGGGTGGCTGTAGCATTAGGATTTTGGGTAGAGTGCTTGAGTAATCCTTTCAGAATATGAGGCAAATGCTTTGGTTTTTCGATCTATAAGGGTGTGTCTAGAGGTGGGGGAGAGTCTAGACCAGGTACAGTCTGTGGAGAACTGTAATCGCAAGACCGAGTGGATACATCAACCTCATATTTAACCATAATGATGCATAAATGGTCACTATCTTACATTGGTGGGTTTTGACTCCCACTCATCGCATTTTCAGCATTCAAGGAGCTCGAGGCCATGTGCTGATTATGTGGAAAAGGATTAGTCATCACAACAGGCGGTAGAGATAAAATCCTCGCAGCTTCCGAAATTTTGGGGCATAAATGGATAAGGTCGTCGTCTATACAAAGCTTGCAGGGAAACTTCACCTTCCACCTTTCTTTCTTTCCCTCACTAAAATTATTATTCAACTTCTCATTATTACCATTGTCCTTGGGTTTATTATTATTCTTCCCACCCCTACAATTATTATTACGTCCTTTCCTTTTATTCTCTCCTGATTGTTGGTTACCATTTGAGCTGGTTGACGATTTCACATAATGTACATCCACTGACTGAGTGGGATTGGAGGACACAGATGGATTTTTACCTCCTACAGATTGGTTTAGAGACAATTCTTTCAAATGGATTCTCACCGATTCTGCGGATTTCACATTGGTGGGGCCTACAATGCCATCGAAATGAGGCCCGAGATTTTGTCTAGGGTCATAGTTTGACCTCGGTGCGTCTGGAAGAATCTTGTATAACATCCCAGACTGAGCATATATAAGATCTAACTACTGGGCTTTAAAAATCGCTTCTTCCTCAGATGTAACCCCAGATGTAGAAACATCCTTTGAAATATAAGGCAGGAGAGACTTGAGGAACTAGTCTAGTAGGAATTCTAAAGGTATGCATTTCTTGATCAACCTCTTCTGTCTACACCACTCCTATATGTGATCCGAGATATGAGTGGCTTTGTCCTGGCATAAGGTAGACAAAAGTTCTAAGACAACATCATAATGAACTGACAATTGGAAGTGGTCGAGGAAGACTAAGACCATCTGACTAAAGGTTCTGTATGACCCCCTTGGTAGCTTGATATACCATTTTACGACGAACCTTGTGAGGGTGTGTTGAAACAATATTAACCGAATAAAATTGTCGTTAAGGGAATTCAAAGAGAACCAAAGGTGAAAAGTAGTGATGTGATCACCAGGATCCTTGCCATTCTTTCTTTTGAATTTTGGAATATTTGAAGGAATCTTGGTGGGGACGGGGGGCCATGTCGGATCATGAAACACATGGTAATTTATTAACTTATACAATTATGGTAGATTGAGCGTGACCAGAAAAGGGAGATGGGGTTGTGGCATCTGGCCCCAAGCTCCCTGAAAATATTGTTGTTGGAGAATCACTGCCCATCCAGGGTTCTGTTAAGCACCATGGCCCTGTCCGGGATTGTAAGACCCTCCTTCGAGCTGATTCATGAGGGGTTGGTTGGGCACCATTCTAGTAGGAATTTTCTGATGAGGGTTGTAAAAAATTCCTGCAACCAGATTGGCTCTAGGTTGGGGGTTGCCCAAGGTATGAAACTGACCTCCTCCGGGTGTGAATCCGGAGGATAAAGGTGGATTCGTCATGCCAAACATGTTGGTCGGAATTGGTACAGGGGAGGTGGGTGTAAAGGACAGACCATAAGCATTAGTTTGTCCGCCAGGTTGGTTACTCCATGCAGAAGCATTAGGAATAGGATTAGACCTGGGGTTAAAAGGAGGAAAGCCTTCAACTATAGGAGTCGTTTGTGGGACATGGGTACCACCAAACTAGAAAGGAGTATGTGGAGGAGTTGTGCCCTCGATTCCAATACTAGTATTTAGACTACACGCTGGGATGGAAGTTGAAAATTGCGATGTGAAATTCAGCATACCATAAGAAAAAGGACTAGAGGCCATAGGGATGGACTGAACATTGTAACCTGGTGATTGACCTAGAGACCCAAAAGGGTTCGTGGCTATAGGTTGAGTATTCACAATAGGACGGACCGAGGTGATGATAGGCACCTTCGACACTACAACCATTGTGGTTGAAGGTGTTGAAGGGGTACCGTTAACTATAGTGGGTATGGGAGTTGAATAAATCCCAGTGTCTTTCTGAATCGATTCAATAATCATCCTTGTATGATCACAAGTCTAGTAAGTGGAGGTGTGTGTACCATGTTTGATAACTTTACGCCTTTTAGAAGGAAAATAATCAAAATGTGGTGGTAACTGTAACAAGTGGCGAGACCTTTGGGGAAGTTGGTCTGGCTCCATGATGACTCAAGACTCGAGATATAAAAAAAAAATCCTAAGGCCAACTAGTAATCAAAGAGCACACCAAAATAAAATAAAAAGGCCAATATGTACACAAACAAGATAGAGTGGCTGAAAGGGGCCTCCCTCCCTAAAGTAGGTATGCCTTGCCCAAGAGGGGCCTGAGACTCCCTGCTAAAGATCAAAGGTTTTAGAATCAGTTATAAGGGTCGTCGTGGGCTTAAAAAATATTTGGTTAGATCCCCCTAAAGAGGTAATCCTCCATAAAGGTTGTGTGTTGTCTGACCCTTATCTAACCTAGGGTACTTGCAGAATAACTCTTGCAAGTAACCTATGTGGTACTTATGTCAAGCAACTAAGAAACTAAGATATAATCGATGCACAAGTGAAAAATCGTAAGTCAGGTCCACCGTATGGGCAGGGTAACAAAGCCCGAAACCTTGAAAGAACCACCTCTCACAAAGGTAAAGGTACTAGAAATATCCCCATATACAAATAGATCCCCATAAATATATCTGATGCTAAGAAGGTATTAGGGGGATATCCCCTCAACCAACCTCACATGGCCTCATGTTTAACTCCAGTGTAAGTTGATCCTCCTGACGTCACCAATTATACAATGTATTTTAACACTCCCTTAGTCAGACACATATGTTGATTTAATAGCCTCAGAGAAGTTTACTCACAAAATCCTATTCCAAGACTCTAAATTCTAAGCTAGTTTGTGCACCCTAGAAGATAAAATCGTTTCTAATCAATTTTAAATTATCAACGTTGCTTTTAGTGGCCTTGGTTACTCAAAAATGGTGTGGTAATGAAACTATTGATGTTATGAATCAACAAGTGAAATAAATGAATATGTATACAATGCAAAGTCCTAACTTCAATTCCCTATAAATGACATGCTTTTCAAAATGCAATTTTAAATTTAGTTATGCAATTCTAAATAAGATGCAATCTTTCTTTACATGTACTAATATCAATGATAAGAACCCAAAAGATCAAATTCCAACAATGCAAAATGCCTAATATTTTTGTATTTTCAATATATAAGAATGAAAATACAAGGATTGAACAACAACTTGATATAAAAACTATACTGTATGTAAACAAAGATGAACCAAGTAGGATATCAAGAAGCAAACACCCATCCCATGATGCAAGGAAAATCAAATGAAAAGAATGATGAGAAAGGAACCACCCATAAATTCAACCAAAGAAAGGTTTCCTGTCATTCCATAGACACTAAACAATCATAAAAGAGACCCAAGAAGACTCAACAACCATCAAAACTTACCCAACAAACATCAAACCCAACAACCAAGCAACAAAGGGTGATGTACATGACTATTCAAGAGAAAAGTGCATATATATGCCTCTTGCAGAAGGACAACCCGCATATGTACGTGAATGTCAGGTAAACACCCGTGTATATGTGTTAAAACACAACCAGGCTAAGGAGAAGGTCAATAAATTCAAACTCAGAATGAACATAGGTTGTCAAGCAGTCATACGACAAGAAACTCAATATAAACAAGAGCAATCAAAGGAGAAAAACACTCCAAACCCTGAAAACAAGATTTTGTCTCCAGTATGGTCGCCAATTCTGTTACGAGGAAAATCTCTCTATGGCTAGGGGTAAAACACAACAGACAGAAATGACTGCAAAAATCAACTCTAATCTCAGGTATGCTATATAAACAAATATGCTAACAAGACAATATAATGAGCCTACCTCATCCAGACGTTCGATGAAGCCAACCATTGAGCACTTGACTCAAAGAAATACACCTGCAACTTGTCCTCAACAACCAAGAAACACAAGCATATGGTGATAATATATAATGTTATCACATTCAATAGCATAATCCATCAATCTTCATAACAAATATTCCCATGGAATAACAATTCAAATATTTGCAAGATATTGATTGGATGAGAAAAGAGTATTTCCATTAAAATATAATCAACATAAGTGAATGATTTACAAACTTCCATGTTGGCATAGTTAAAAAACGAGAAACTAAGTCCCTTCTAGTTGGGCCTCCACCACTTCAATCCTCCACCAAAGTAAATCTCATATAAGAGAGACAATGAGGTTCTCAATCATGTAGGGAAGAGCTTGGGGGTTGAACAATGTGTTCAGACTTAAAAGGATAAAGGGATGCATACTCAATATGAAGTGAATAATTTCTCCAGTGTAACTTTTCTCTCAAAGTTGAATTCTTCTCCTCTTTTCCATAGCTCAGATTTGGCCCATTTATATCCTTCAAGTGGAAATTAAGGACCGAGTCAGGACGTTTCCAGTATACGAAAGGTCAAGGATCATGGATCTTGTGACGTGACATGGAAACCCGACACCATTTTTTAATTTTGGGCACAAAACCCGATATACACATGATGTAGTGGTGCAACCTATGTATACGCATGCTGTATAATAGGTAGGGAACGTATATGTGGAAAACAATTTTTTTATCTCTAGGATTTACAAAAAGGGACTTCAAGTCTGCATATGGAAATGGAACAAGACCTTCTGAGAAAATTTGCATAGGGTGAGGCAAATATTTCTATAACAGTCTCATTCTCTTTCTTGTGCTAATCATCGTGACTCTCCATCGGTGTGATGATGGAGTCATTCAACCTCTCTGGCATGCCCATGATGCTAATGGAAAATGGGTCCACTCCTTGGGCATGATCCCAAGTTTCCTCAACCTTTCCGAAACACAACCCAAGTATTCATTATCCATCGTAATGGAATAAGGGTGTGTGCCCCCTTGGGCACACATGTCACCACCCTGCCCCAAGGTGCTCCTGCCCACACCCAAACATATTCATTTTCCAACTGATGGTTTCCTCCTTGTGCTCTTCGTCTATTCCATAATTGAATCTACCCAAGGAACACATCCGCTCGAAGGGTGTCTTGGGAGGCCTTACATCCTCCCCCACTAAACTTATTGTTGTCCTATAAAATTCCATACCACTTGTGATTTGTAGTGACCTCTGTCAAACTACCAGATCATGTCCTCATATTTCCACAAGGAATCATACCTCTTGTAAATATACTCTTCATCAGGTTTGTCCTTCCAATGGATGAAGTAATCATGCACTCAAATCCTTCCTTGTCCTAGGATTTGATGCACCAAAATCTTCTCTACCTCAAACTTTGGCTTATTTTCTACCATGACCGACGCCTTGGATGACTCAGCTCGACTTGGGTTATCCGGGTTTGTCTACCATGGATTCAACTAGATAACATGGAAGAGAGGAAGAATGTGTCACATGTAAAACTGTAACTCCAATTTGTAGGTGACATTTCCAATCTTCTCAAGAAATTTTAACAATCCCTCATACATTCGCATGAGATATGGAGCCATTCCTTTCAGTGGTGGGAACTAATATCTTCTTAGCTTGAGTAATACCAACTCCCCTACTTGGAATTTTGTGTCATTACTACTGCAATCTTCCCATTTATTCATTCTATCTGTTGTGTTAGTCAAGTGTGTGCGAGCTATCTCCAACTGATCCTACCAGCTCTTCACAAAACCCGTGACTGATGGATTGATCCCATAGTAAACCTGTGTTACGAAATGAGAAGTTGTGGGTTTTTGTCCATTTTTCAACTCAAATGGACTATAGCCCATCATTGACCTCTTCTACAGGTTGTAGCTGAACTGGGAGACATCCAAAAAGTCCATCCAATTCATCTGATCTGCTTGTACATAGTGCCATAATTAATCCTCTAGAAGTGCATTGATTCATTCGGTCTTCCCATCTGTTTGTGGATGGTAGGATGAACTATTCAACAATTTCATCCCCACAATATTGAACAATGTTGTCCAAAACTTACTCATGAAACTTACATCCCTGTTCGACACAATGTTCAACGAAAGGCCCCAATACTTCACTATGTGCTTAAAAAACAACTTCAGAAATTCCTTGGAACTATAAGGAATCTTCATTGAAACAAAGACAACATACTTGGAGAATCATTCCACCATGACCAAAATCCCATTGTATCCATGCACCATTGAACATTGTGTGATGAAGTCCATCAAGACACTCATCCATGGTATTTGCAGAATCAGTAAAAGTTGCAACAACCTTGCTATCATTATGGTGTCCTTCTTATCCCACTAACATATAATGCAAGTGCATATGTACTCCTCCACATCCTACTTCATCCACTTCAAAAAGTATCCTCGCTTCAACAACGTCATCATTCTCCATTTTCCTGGGTGACCAACCTAGGGCGAGTCTTGACATTCCTTCATGATTTCCCTCCTAAGGTTGGACAACTTAAGGATATATATTCACTCCCCAAAGTACAATAGTCCATCACATAGCCAAAACTTCCATGTTTTTCCCTCCTTTACTTGCTTCATGATGTTCTTCATTGTGCGATCATGCTCTAACCCTTCCTTGATCTGTTTATGCAACTCTTCCAAGACATGAATATGATTTCCCCCAAATGTAGGAAACTCATATTCCTCCTTTAGGATAACAAGTTGTGTCTTTCTACTTAAGGCGTCCATGGTGGCGTTCATCCTACTCGATCTATACTCAAAGGTGATGTTAAACTTTGGGAGGAAGTATTGCCACCTTTCCTGCTTGGGTGACAACTTTGGCTACATCATGAAGTAACTTTTCACAACATTGTATGTCTTCACGAAAAATGACTTTCCCAATAAGTAGTGTATCGAAGTACACAAACAATATACAACTACATTCACCTCCTTCTCATGAACGAGGTATCTCCATTCGTGATCTTGGATCTTTCTTTTATCAAAGGCAAGACAATGTCTCTCTTGCATTAAAAATCCTCCAATGGAAAATTATGATGTGTTTGTCTACACTTCAAACGATTTCTCAAATTCTGTTAGCTTCAACATGAGAGCAGTGATGATTATGCATTTTAGCTCCTCAAATGTAGACTTGATCCTATTTGTCCAGTTTCATGCTTTCTCCTTTTTCAACAAGTCAGTCAATGGTGAAACAATATTGGAGTAACCTTCTAGTCCAAGGAAGACTCTCATGTAATGAAATATCCATGACTCTTCCCAATATCCGATTTACTTGACCTTTAGAGGGTCCATGTGAATGCATCCTTGGCCAATCCAATGCCCCTAGAACGTATCTCAGTCTTCCCAAAAGCACACTTGGAATTTTTCAAGAAAAACTCATTTCGTCGTAGTGCCTCAAATACATGTTCCAAATGATTCTTGTTCTCCTCTATACTTTCATTGTACACTATGATTCCATCCAAATACACCACAACGAACTTGTCCAAGAATGGCCAAAACACGTCATTCATCAATGTGAAAAACATTGTAGGAGTGTTGCACAACATAAAAGGAATCACTAGGCATTCGTAGCTCCCATACCTCGTCAACATGGCTATCTTCACTTCATATCCTTATGAAATCTTCACCTGATAGTACCCATGTAACAAGTCAAGATTTTAAAATACCTTGGCCTTTTCCAACTTTGTCAAATTAATCAATAGCTAACGAAAATGGGTATTAGTTCTTCATAGTTTGTTTGTTTAATGCTCGATAGTCCAAACACATCCTCAACTCAGAAGTCTCTTTATTCTTTTGAAAGAGAACACGGGTGATATATTGGGACCTGGATGGATGAATGAAGCCAACATCAATCAACTCTTTCAACTCTCTCTTCAACTCTTCCAACCAAGGCTTGGAAAATTGGTAAGGATATATTGCCGGTAGTTGTAGCCTAGGATATATCCCTATATCGTGGTCAACGATGTGTCGCGGTGGGAGAACATTTGAAAAATCATCCAAAAAGTTAGTGAGCTCTAGTGGAACAGGTTTCCCCAGTCCATCCTCTGAACCTCTCCAACAATTGCTGCGTAAATCTGCAATCTGTTATGTCTTACTGCTCTCTTCATACTCAATGTAGACATAAGCTGGACCTTTCCACCATACTTCCTTGTATTTGTGTGCTCAAAACATGCCTTATGTTCACCAAGTATAACCATCTTCTCCATCCATGGCATGAGGATTGGATGTGTCCTTCTCAGGAACTCTTTTCCAAGAATCACCCTAAAGTCATCCATAGGCATCACCGTGAAGTCAGCCTGACCTTCCCACTTATCAATATGAATGTGAAATGAGAAGGCAACACCAAATGTTTCCTTTGCCTTTGAGTTTACTGCCTTCACCATAACTATGCATGTGGATACTCTAAGTCCAAAATATTTCTCTACCTTAGTATTTAGAAATTTGTGTGAGGAACCTTAGTCAACTATATCTTGCACTGTTCTTCTGTTGATAACCAAATCCACAAAACAAAACTAATGGTGTTGGCTGCCAAAATTTCCACCCAAGGTACGCAATGCACCAACCCTTCGTAGATTGTTTCAAACCAAGCCTTTCCACTCTTTTCCTTTTAAGTGAAAAAGACAAACAAAATCACAATACATCATACATGCATTGTGCTCATGTTTCACAGACTATGTGGGATCCCCCCTTATGTTTTAACTTGAGATGGATTTTGGATGTTTAGAAACCATGCCAAGACATATTTAAACCAATCTTCAGGTCACAAGATGACTCTTGGACCAGAGGGGGCTCCCTCATTAGATCTAGAACAATTAGCTTCTTACTGTCACTAAGCAACAGTTCTAACAATTAAAGTTCAGATTGCCAGATTCGGGTAACCAACAACATAAAATGGGGTGGACATGGTTAAGGATAAAAATAGTAGTAAAATATAAATAAATAGATTGTAATCCTCTTAGATCAGAGGATTAATCCATTGGGCATGGAGTCTCACTCAACAGAGCACACGTGTCGATAATGATAGATGGAGAAAAAGAGAGGAACAATAAATCTCGCGTCTAGCAAGGAGTAAGGAATTCTCTGCAGATCTGAAATGAAGAAGAATTATTTTGGTGGGAATTTAAATAATGAATCCAACAAAGAAATATAAAGTGCATGAGCTAAGCACAGTTAGTGAATTTAACAAATAAACTCTCAATTAAATAAATTGCGGATGTAAAAACTTACATGATAGTGGATGTAGTACAAATTTATCATCTTAAGAAACTGCGAAATTGCTGCAAATTATAGTAATATAATAAAGAATAAAGATGAAAATAAGAGAAGCTTAATATTGAAAATAGAAAAGAAAGCATGGCTCTATATGAAATGAGATAGGAATCCATGAATTAATCTTTGGTCTTTTAGAAGATTACAATATCCCTATGGGATTCATACAAAGGCACATACATGTTGCTAAAATATCCTAACCTACTCCCCCATTTACATCAAATATTTTTCTCCCTTTTATAACTAAATGAGAATTTGTTTGATTTCTTGATTTTTGTGCATGTCGAGCCTTTCCTAAAAAATTGGAACTGTCTCCATGATATGTCTCTTTAACATTTTTCTTGACAGATATTTCTTAGGAAAAATGATTATTCAGTATTATCCTTTCCCAAGAAATCTCAGTCAAGATCATTTTCTTAATTATAAACCATGTTTGAATTAGAACAGATATGAACGCTCCTCTCCTTCGCATACATTTTAAAATTTTCTTATGACAAGGTCCAATCTGTTTTTTTATAGAATAAAAATCGTTTCTCATAATTAATGATCATTTCTATAGTATTTTGATTGTCTATGAAGATTCCCAATGTGTCATGGATGGAAGTACATGCGTCTCCATCTTGTCATGATTAATGATATTCAATTATTGTGAAATCACAATCTTCTATGGGTGGTAAGATTTCGTACACCACAACTTGATGTTAACTGGAGTTTTCCTCGTGTGCTTAGATTTGACCTTTCACTAAACAAGTCCTTAGTCATCTTAGATTAGACATGGAAAATATTAACTTTGGCGGCATTATGCAATTATTTCTTTCTTGCAATCGTCATCCAGACACGTGTTGATTTGGCATTGATTGCGGGGGGTTTGAGTGTGGTTAGACTAACCAAAAATCCCGAGGGCCGCAATTGGATTATGGGTGCCATGTTAAAATAATTTAAACCACGGTAGATTTTTGTGGCCCCCCTCCCTTGTGTTATCCATCGAACATGCGGAGGGGGCTGCAATTAATTGTAAATCGTTGGATAAAAAAGGGAGGGTGTGATTTGCATAGAACATGCATCTTACTAGTTTATCATATAATACAAGTTTTTTTAAGTCAATTGGGTTTAGCCTGAGTGGTTTGTGTTGAGGGGTGTTTCCCCTCCCCACCGAGGTTCAATTACTGCAAGTGACATGTTGAGCTCTTAAATGAGCAAGTTATTGAAAAAGCCTTGGCTTTCTAAAAAATATGGTTTACCCTGGGTACTGTTTATTATTAAAATCGCAACGAGGAATTTCTCCCACAAAGTATTGCTAAAGCCCCATTATTTAAGCTATGCTAATAATATAATACTAGTAGGTGGGATCCCCTTGTAGAATGGAGGCTCAAATATAGACATATCACACATTTTCTATTGTTGTTTCGACGCTGCTTACATAGTCCTACATGGTTGACAATGGAGTCTTGGTTTCATTTTCGCATAGTAACAGGTGGATGATGAATTTTATAGGATGTTTCTGCAATTCAAGGCATTATTTTATGTTATGATGGGAAAGTATTTACAGTTGCTATGATTTAATCATGTCACAAATCATCATGGTCTAATACCTGGCCACATACACACAAGAAACATGTTAGTAACAACATAACCAAAACAAAGAAAGGAAACTCATGAAAGAATCCTAAAAGGAAAGGATCTATGTTTGAGCTATGTTAAGGATTATATGCAAATGGAAAAGTAAAAGATGTTAGTGTTAGTCCTAACTATTATATGGTTGGTTAGTGGCTATGCAATTTTCATTTGATTTATTTTGGGGCGCTTGTGACATTGCAATACATATGAAATGGCATAAAAACTTGGCAAAGGTTAACGTGTGATGTTGGGTGGCTCATTGGGAAAGGAATATCGTCACATATTTCAATGGTTTGGGCATTAAATACATGGTTAAATGATATGGTGAAGGTTTAGTTGTCTTGTACTTCATAATTGAATAGGATAGGAGATGGAAGCGACATGTAGTAAATGCATGTCACTCCATACTCCCCCCATCGACCGTCACCCTAGTATTGTTCCTTGTTGCATTTCATTCTGTTGGTGGTTAAGCTCTGCATTTCAAGGTTGGGAAAGAAGAACGCTCGGCCAACTCGCCCTTTTAAGCTCTTTGTTACAGGTATGGTTCTTTTTCACCCCATCCATGAATTATGCTCTGTGTATGAACAAACAATGGCTCTGTTGGGCCCGTGATATGACCGATTTTATGACGGTAATTAGATACTTTTGTCGAATGTAAATATGCGTTTTTCATGTCTTGAAGAAGATTTTGAAGAGTTTTTGTGTCAAATCGCTATGATCCACACTAGGTATGCATAATTTTTTTTTTGCAATAATTTTGAGTTTAAATCGGTATGTTTTTATGATCCTAAGAGACTAATTCATGTTTTGCATGTCACAGGGAAAAATCATAGCTTGTTTGTGCTTCTAGCACTCAGTCCAGTACTCCATCTAGAACTATTACAGACAACTAAATTAAATCTTAAATTGTGGGAGCATGAAGTGGAATATGAAAAATATGGCACATGGGTTTTGTGCATAATATGCCCAATTAGGTCCCATGAGGGTCGTTTCCTGCAATTCTAAATGGATTGAGAGAAATTTGTGGTGTTCAATTCTGCATCTGGTACTCCATCCGACACTCTGTCTGGCACTCCGTCCTGCACAAAAACGATGGGCGATTTGGCGGTTATGGTATTGGCGGCCAACGATGGGCAAATCAGGGACATGGTTTTTTCTCGTGCTCATGCCCTCCAGCTACTGAATGCTTGACAACTCAATTTGGGTTGTTAAGTTGGGCGATGATTGGCTCACTTCATTTCGACAGTTAGGGTATCATTGAATGTAATTTACTGTTTTTAGAAGAGGTTCGACCCTCCACTGGTTGACCTCTCAGTCTGTAAAGATTATAAATACCACCTTAGTGGTCATACAATAGTTAAGAAGTCATCTGTTAGAGAAAAAGACGATTTTAGCTCTGTTTTGTCATTTTTATTTTGCCAGACTGTGTAAAACCTGCATTTTTAGTTTTAATGGTGAAATCAAAGTGCTGAAGTTCATGGTGTTCATTTGAAGGGTAACCCCAACTTGTTGGGGGGCCCAACAACAATTTGGGTAACTATCTTATCAGCTTATTTGTGAATTAGATAGTGTAGATTCATTTTTATTTCATTTTCTGTATATGAAATGTTATTTTACTTCTTTGTTATTTAATTTGTTATTTATAATTTAATTGGTTTAACTTTTTTTTTGGAGGTTATTATGAGGAATCTTGTTAGTATGCAATGAGTTATTAGTTAGTAGAAACAAGGTTGCAAGCTTAGACACTAACCCCGTGTGTATTTATATGGTAGAATAGACTTTCTTCATGCTGAAATAGAGTTTAAAACAAAGTTTTAGGACAAAAATTTAATTCATTCTTTATTTGACAGGGTTTCGGTGGATGTACAATGATAGTGTTAGTTTTTATTTGCAAATTGCTTATTCAATTGCTATTTAGTCTTTGCTTACCTAGTTGTTAGCTAGTTTACTCATTTCATTACTTTTCATATGATAGAATAGTGTTTAATTTATGTTTATGTGCATTTCCCTTTTTGTAATTTGAATTGTTAGTTTAGTTTATGTTATGCAATTTCTTGCTTAGATTTAGGTTGCAATTTCAAGTTGTAGTTAATAATTGAATTTAGTATAGTATAAGTTGCTTACGTAGTATAGAGTGAAATTGAATTTCATATCATAACCTCTTTTTGTTGTTGATGGTTAATGCATGATCAACACTATATTTGAGTTTTTTCTTGCTTTATTAGAAGCTAGTTTCCTTGCTTTCATAGGTTAGAAGATAGTTTCTTGCTTTCATAGATTAGAAGATAGTTTCATTGCTTTTGTAAGATAAGTAGTCTTCTTTCTTTGGTAGATTAAGGGATAATTTGCTTATCATAGGTTAAAGATTAGTTGTTAATTTCTTTTATTATCATAATGCTTTCAATTTAGTAGATTTCCTTTTGTAAATTAGAAATAGTTGTGAAGTTTGATTTTAGAATAGAGTTTACTTGCCTCTTAGCATAGTTAGTTGCTTATTGAGTAATCTTAATTAGTTTACTTCTTGTAGAAGTTATCCTAGGCTAGTTAGTTGTTTACTTGCTTTAATAGGTTAGTTGCTTACTTGTCTATTTTTGCTTTGGAAGGGTAGTTGCTTGTTTATTTACTTGCTTCCACAAGATAGTTGCTTATTGAATTTTAGTAGATTAATTACAAGCAGTTTTTCCATTGTTGTTGCTTTAGATAGTTTTCTTTTTCTTATTGTCATGATTCATTTAGTTTTCTTTAAGTAGGGTTTTCATTTGCTTTCCTAGAACTATCCATCGATCCTTCGTTGAAAGGTTACTTAGGGTACATAGTTTGAGTTGCTTAGTAGAGTTTGATCATTAGTATTCTTTGCTTGAGTATATTATCTCTTAGATAGCCACTTTCTTAGTTAGACTATACTACTACCAACCCTTCTACCTTGGCATATATTTTGCTACAACTCTAAGTTTACTTACCTTGGGTTGACAATTTAATTGAGGGTTTTTAGTGTGTTTTTAGTGCATATAGAACACCCATCATTTTTGGCGCCATTGCCAGGGAGTTGTCTCAACGTAGGAAATAGTTAGGAATTAGATCACTTCTAGACCTTAGCATTAATTTGGTGGTAGGGGAAATTTAAGACGAGAGGTAAGAACTTGCGCATCTGCTATAGCAGGTTCCACCAAACCCAATGGTAGTTTTTTTGTTTTGTTTTTGTTTTCTTTCATGAACAGACCTAGAGACCCAAAAGGTAGATACATTAAATCTAAATAAGACCTTTCAACCAAGGTTTCTTCCAACCTTTTTGGGGGAAGGAACGTTCCACTCATAAACTCCGCAGACCGATACCAAAAAACAGGAGTTAGATCAACCCAAAGAGCTAAAGTTTTCTCTGAAGAGACTAAGAAAGGGAGCACTATAGAACATAAAATTGAAGTATCAATAATAGTGGGACAAGAGGCAATACCACTTGAGCCTTCCTCAGAACCAAACAATACAACCTTTGTTTTCTTACCACCATCAGGAGATTCTAACTTTGTGGACATCATCTTTGTGTAAAGAAAGTTTTATCAAATGACAAGATGAACTCAAAATCAACCATTAGCTTGAAAGAACTTTCTCAAATCCTAGCAATAGCTGGGATCTCTTATTCTCAGGAAGAACACATCTTGACAATAGCAAAGAACTTGTCTACCTCTCCGAAAATATTAGAAGAATCAAGGTCCTATGAGCTACAAAATGATTTTCCTTGCCAAAATGGGAAGGAAGCTAAAAAATTATGGACTACATCCAGTGGAGAGCAATCACTAAGACCTGAGATTGAGGAGTTATCAACATCCATCTCCACAGATCCTTTATGTACTTTAGAAATCAATCATCTAGAAGAAAAGGATATGCATAACATGATGAAGGAGAGCATAGAAATTACTATTGATGAACATCGAGATTACATTGAAATTTGGTTTCAAGAGGTCATCGGGCCACAATACTATTCTCTTCTTCAACACCTTCTGATGCCAAAACAAGTAGGTTGGTTGGTTCTTCATATCCAGGTAATCACTGCGGTAATTTTTTCATATATGGATATGAGTATGTTTCTTATCTTGCTCCACGCATGGTTACATTGGAAGAGTTCTTACACTTGAATACATATTTTCCCTTTCTTTTTAGGTAGGGTAGGATAGTAAATAAAATATGCATGTTGTTAGTTTAGCTTAAAGTCTAATGCAACCTCATTTTACATTTTATTTTGATGAAAGAACTATGAGATACATGTTCCTATGACTTGATCTCATTGATCTCATTAGTTTATTATATTTTAGAGTGTGGTTTTTGCAAACAGTTTTGGAGATCTCTGTAGGTATTTATATCATCAAGGGTAGACAATTTCAAGGTGATATAAAAGAAAAAAATTTCTTCAAAACATTTCTATACTTGAACCTTGTTGTCTGCTAAGCATCAAATGAATAATGACTTGCTGTAATTAGCCATATTTTTGCAAAAAAAATCATTTTCTTAAGGCATTCTAAAAAGAAGTTGCTCTCGAAAATCTTCACCACTATATAAGGAAGTGATATCGTAATCATCAAGCTTAGAGGTCTCTCATACAGTTTTCCCAAGAAACCTAAGTAAGTGAGTAAAGTATCTTTATTAAAAAGTAACAAGGAGGTCTGATTAGCGGTTAGTCATGGAAACATCACAATAACTTACAAAAGAAGAAAGTGAGTTGAGCCTAGAGATACCTTTCTGTTCTTTCTCAATGGTACCATCCACTACACACTAAATAGCTTGATTATATCATATATTTAGATAGGCCACGTCCGCTTAAGTACCCCTTACATCAAGACAACCACTAAAGAATAGATATAACGAGAATTCATCCTCTAACATAAATACCATCCCAATAAAAAGAAAGAAAAACTTGTTTTTAGAGTTGTCCCCCCATCTTCTTGCATAAAGCAATCTTATACTAAAATCTTAAAATATGGAGGGCCAGTCTCTGAGGGTGTAAGAGGCTAACCCGTCGAGATACTGAACAGATCTGCTGGAAGCGAGTACCGAACTATGGTATGACTAGGTAAACCCGTCAGAGTACTGAACAAGATTGCTGGTAGCGGGGCATTCTACCTAGCGAGGATGATAATCTAACAAAAATAAATAATAAATTTAAACTTGTCCTGATGTATGACATTACTTGTAGACAAAGCTGACATGAAGTATGTATGGTTAATATAAGGTTAATGAACTCCATAAAGTTTCCATTGGGAACTAACTTTGATACTATCTTGAAACTCTCTCGCCTACCTCTTCTTATCTATATATAGGATCTCTTATCCTATATGTGGGGCCATCTTCTAACCATCTCGTCAGACCAATCTGTGAAATTTATCTCTACACTTAACAAACTATAAATCTTCAGCTATCGAGAGAACTGACTGGTTTCCTATACTTTTGATTGTGAGGTGTCACAATACTTAGGTGTGGGGTAGGGTTTCATGAGTTGACAAATGATCATTGCCTAGAGAAGTAAATATTTGTAAAATATTTGTATTATTTTCATGATACAGGTTATTACATCAACAGTCATTTTATTTTGAAGTGCTAAACTCCTGTGTGCTATAAATTGTTGTATATGTCCTTAACATAGCACTCTGTTGGTTTATTTTTGTTACAGGTTCTTCATTGTAGGTTTGACATTACATTTTCTATGCTTGTTATAGACTGTTCATTGTAAGTTTGACATTACATGTTCTATGCAAGTGGATTGAGTGAGCATGGTGGAAAAATCAACAACAATGGAACAATCTTAGCCTGCCTCAACTCCTATTCACTGTGATCATGGCCTTTGATGAATCAATTTCCTCAGCCAGAAAGCTCCCAAGAGTTGGAGACCGCTGGTTTAAACACCACTAGTTGCCAAGAGAAAGCTATAATAGGGTTTTCAAAACTGAATTTTAGAACATCTCTAAAGCTAAGGGATACTCCAAAGAGAGGATAAAATAGGAGATAATCAACCCTCTCATAGTCATCACCAGATTGATTACATGTGAAGGTAGATGTTTCATCTTCAAAGCCTATCACTTTCGATTATCAGCTCACTTTTAGTTTAATAAGCCATTGAATTTTCCCTTTTACTTCTTAAAGAGTCTCGAGAAGATGTATTCCCAAGTAAAGAAGAATGTAACTAATCCCCATAACAACTTATTTCACCATGGGCTTATCAAACTACTTGTCTTATCCGAGTTTGAGAAAACGTGGGATGAGTTCATTTACTAATTTTCAAACCCTCATCTTACAATCAATACTAGCAAGAAGACACTTGATCTAGGGAGTGTTACTCCACCCAAACCCTCATACTCAAGCTATTCCTTTACCATACCAAAAGTACAAGAATTTTTTTATACCCCTGCAACCTCATCGGGAAAGAAGACCAAAAAGCTTATTGCTAATTCATGGCACGAGGACGTGCCATATCTTCAGTCTGGGGGGAGTTTCCTGGGCTAAAAAAACACTAAGCACTGCCATTTGTATAACAAACCCATGAGAAGAGGAAGTAATATTTCTGTCAAAATTTTGTCATACTGTCTTTTTACAATGTCTTGGGATATTATATCAACAGTTGTTTGTATTGGTATGCTAAATTATATACTTCTAACATCATTGTGTGCGTTATAATCTTGCTTTGCATTTTTATGTTTATGCTATAGAATACTTCGTATACATAACTACTCTTTGTGACAAATACAGAGCGATAACAACTGCTAAATACTTATTGCCATCTATATTACAAGCTTGTGAAAAGAGGAACAATTGTTTGAATTGTTACAGATATATGAAAGACAATAAAAATTCTCCTGTTCACCATGCCTATTAGTACAAACCAAGCCTTTTGTTAATATTTGTCAGTCTGTCAGTCACCCGTGATCAATTTTACTCTTTCTTGTGATCGATAGGGTTATTAGGTCAAATTGTTATATTTTCAAAATAAAATTCTCAAATAAAATTTGACATATCTTGGTTGTAAATTTTTCATTGGTGTGTCTAGGTGTCATTACTACTCCCTCCACTCATCCAAGGTCATAAATGTTCATCATGGTCATGTCATCATTCCTTGTCATAAATTTTCAAATGATTGTCTTGGTCAAAGTTCTACTTCAAAATTGGTTTCTGAATTAAGGAATATGAATTTGACAAACGTGAAAGATTTTTTTGTCAATCATAGACCAAGAAAAAAAAACCTCCTTCATTTTATGCACATGTATTATTATTTGAGAGAAATCCCCCAAATACAGTCTCTATAGGAGGGTTTTTGCACATTTGGAAAGCTTGACTTCAAGTCATTTTTTTAGAGGTTTGGAGAAGGCATTTGCAGTGCTTGATGGTTCCATTTTGTAGAAGACATCATAAAATTTCCACCCATACCACTTTCAGCCCAAAAATCCTCTGGGAAGGCCTCCAAAATCCCTATCAAAGACACACTATGCTTCTGCTAAGAGCACGCCGCGCTTCTGCAAATTTTGAGTAACCAACTTCAAGTTGGGATTATGAACAAATGGGAAAGTAATTTTTAAACATGGTGGAGGTTGTTTTTCATAACATACTAAAACACAATAAAATCTCTCAGTTTTTGAATATACTTTATGGTTTGGGATATATTCGATCATCTTAGAGGCCTGTGTTTTCAGAAAATAAAACACTTTGTTTTTCCCGTTTTAGTCATGTTTTCTTTACATGTTTTCCTAACAACAGGAAGTGAAATTTTGAGAACCAAGAGAGGTTTTTATCAAGGAAATATTAAAAAACAATAAAATCTCTCAGTTTCTAAATATACTTTATGGTTTTTGATATATTCAATTCTCTTAGAGGCCTAGTTTTTCAGAAAATAAAACACTCTGTTTTTTCTGTTTTAGTCATGTTTTCTTGGCGTGTTTTTCTAACAACTGAAAGTGAATTTTTGAAAACCAAGACAGGATTTTGTCAAGTACATATTCAAAAAAAAAAACCTCTCTCATTTGTTACACATGATTTATTGTCTTGTAGTTACAGGTGTCACTTTGATACCTATTTTTCACAAGTTTGCCAGGCCAGAATTGTTGCGCTTATGGGAGGTCACTTTTGGAACTAATTTTGCAGAGGTAAAATTGTTGTTTTGCATGGTTTAAATGATCAAGGGTATAATATACATCTCAAGGCTTCCTCACATGTCATAAAAAACCTCCAAAAACTCCAAAACCTCTAGTTCAAATTTAGAGAGCATGAAAACCTGAGTTGTCATTCACGCCATGATAATGTTGTCCTACAAGCCAAGATGAATTCTCTACAACGTTTGGTTGATGATATGACTGCCACCAATAATATTCTTTGGATGCAATTGAAACATCACAAAAATCCTAAGTCAAAATCCCTCGGACAAGAGGGAGAAGCTTCTAAAGCTAATCCACCCCCTCCTTCGCTAGTTTAGTCATGAAGGGAAATTTATTTTTGTTTGTAGTGGAACCTGCAAAATCTTAGGTGTGGGGGTAATGCTGGGCCCGTGATATGAACGATTTTATGATAGTAATTAGCAAGGATAATTTTAAGGATGGAATTTTTTTTAAAATGTAGAAACCTTGGAGAATCTTACTAATCCTTCATATGCCAACTATAAATGTTTGGCGAGATTTTTGTAAAATTATTCAATTTTCTAAGGATTGTGTATAGTTTGTATAAAATTTTGGCGATTTTTAAGGTAAGATCATTTTATCCTATAGAATTTGGGAAAAATATTTTTAGAATAGCGAATCATTTTTTTGGGAAAACCATGGAAAATTAGCCCATGAGCGAAATTTAGCCCCTAAAATCATCCCTGGTAATTAGATACTTTTGCCGAATGTAAATATGCGTTTTTCATGTTTTGAAGAAGCTTTTGAAGAGGTTTTGTGTCAAATCGCTATGATCCCCACGAGGTATGCATAATTCATGTTTTGAAATGATTTTGAGTTTAAATTGATATGTTTTTATAATCCCAAGAGACTAATTCATGTTCTGTATGTCACAGGGAAAAATCGTAGCTTGTTTGTGCTTTCGGCACTTAGTCCGGTACTCCATTCGGAACTATTACAGGAATCTAACTTAAATATTAAATTGTGGGAGCATGAAGTGGAATCTGAAAAATCCGAGACATGGGTTTTGTGCACAATATGCCCAATTAGGTCCCATGTGAGCCGTTTCCTGAAATTCTAAATGGATTGAGAGTAGTTCGTGGTGTTCAATTCTGCATCCGGTACTCCATTTGACACTTCGTCCGACAGTCCGTCTTGCACAAAAACGATGAGAGATTTGGCGGTTATGGTATTGAAGGCCAGTGATGGGCGAATCACGGACATGGGTTTTTCTCGTGCTTGTGCCCTCTAGCTACTGAACTCTTGACAACTTGATTTGGGTTGTTAAGATGGGTGATGATTGGCTCACTTCATTTGGGTAGTTAGGGCATCATTGAATGTAATTTAATGTTTTTAGAAGAGGTTCAACCCTCCAGTGGTTGACCTCTTAGTCTGTAAAGCTTATAAATACCACCTCAGTGGTTATACAATATTTAAGAAGTCGTGTGTTAGAGCAAAAGACGATTTTATCTCAGTTTTGCCATTTTTATTTTGCGAGACTGTGTAAAACCTATGTTTTTAGTTTTAATGGTGAAATTGTTGTGCTGAAGTTTGTGGTGTGCATTTGAAGGGTAACCATGACTTGCTGGGGAGCCCACTAGCAGTCTAGGTAACTATCTTATCAGTTTATTTGTGAATTAGATAGTGTAGATGCATTTTTATTTCATTTTCTGTATATGAAATGTTATTTTACTTATTTGTTATTTAATTTGTTGTTTATAATTTAATTGGTTTAACTTAGTTTTTGCAGGTTATTATGAGGAATCTTGTTAGTATGCAATGAGTTATTAGTTAGCACAAACAAGATTGCAAGCTTATACACTAACCCCGTGTGTAGTTAGATGGTAGAATAGACTTTTTTCATGATGAAACAGAGTTTAAAACAAAGTTTTAGGACAAAAATTTAATTCATGTTTTCTTTGACAGGGTTTCGGTGGATTGATAGTGATAGTGTTAGTTTTAATTTGCAAATTGCTTATTCAATTTCTATTTAGTATTTGCTTACCTAGTTGTTAGCTAGTTTACTCATTTCATTACTTGTCATATGCTAGAATAGTGTTTAATTTATGTTTATGAGCATTTCCCTTTTTGCAATTTGAATTGTTAGTTTAGTTTATGTTATGCAATTTCTTGCTTAGATTTAGGTTGCAACTTCAAGTTGTAGTTAATAATTGAATTTAGTATAGTACAAGTTGCTTACGTAGTATAGAGTGCAATTGAATTTCATAGCATAACCTCTTTTTGTTGTTGATGGTTAATGCATGATTACATAATCACATGGATATGCATGATAGTTGATGTTGTTTCCATAATGGCTAAGTTCTCACTGGATTGTCTAATTCACACTTTTTACTTTGCTATTGAAGTCAATATCGAGTTTATCCCTCTTTAATTATCGTTCATGGTCAAGTGCCATCGCGATATCATAAGACACTGGAGACATAACCATCAACACTATATTTGAGTTTTTTCTTGCTTTCATAGATTATAAGCTAGTTTCCTTGCTTTCATAGGTTAGAAGATATTTTCTTGTTTTCATAGATTAGAAGATAGTTTCCTTGCTTTTGTAAGATAGATAGTCTTCTTTCTTTGGTATATTAAGAGATAGTTTGCTTATCATAGGTTAAAGATTAGTTGTTAATTGCTTTTATTACCATAATGCTTTCAATTTAGTAGATTTCCTTTTGTAAATTAGAAATAGTTGTGAAGTTTGATTTTAGAATAGAGTTTACTTGCCTCTTAGCTTAGTTAGTTGCTTATTGAGTAATCTTAATTAGTTTACTTCTTGTAGAAGTTATCCTAGGCTAGTTAGTTGTTTACTTTCTTTAATAGGTTAGTTGCTTACTTGTCTATTTTTGCTTTGGAAGGGTAGTTGCTTGTTTATTTACTTGCTTCCACAAGATAGTTGCTTATTGAATTTTAGTAGAATAATTACAAGTAGTTTTTCCATTGTTGTTGCTTTAGATAGTTTTCTTTTTCTTATTGTCATGATTCATTTAGTTTTCTTTAAGTAGGGTTTTCATTTGCTTTCCTAGAACTATCCATCGATCCTTCATTGAAAGGTTACTTAGGGTACATAGTTTGAGTTTCTTAGTAGAGTTTGATCATTAGTATTCTTTGCTTGAGTATATTATCCCTTAGATAGCCACCTCCTTAGTTAGACTATACTACTACCAACCCTTCTACCTTGGCATATATTTTTCTACAACTCTAAGTTTACTTACCCCGGGTTGACAATTTAATTGAGGGTTTTTAGTGTGTTTTTAGTGCATATAGAACACCCATCAGGCTCAATAATGATTGGGTTTGTGTGCTCCTGAGAATTTTACCTGTGTAAATGCGTGTTATTCTCTCTGAGATGACTGTGTAATTGTTTTAGATTGAAAACAAAAGAATTGGTTTTGGTTGAGTTGTGCATTCGTTGATTGATCTATCGGTGAAAATTGTGGCGGGTCTCTGTGCATAATAAGTGAATTGGTTATTATCGCTCTATGTTAAAATGGTGGAGGGTTTCACTTTGTGTATCATTTCGGGTTGCTTCCTCACAATCATGAGTGTAACCTTATCTAGTCACATTCAGATCACCACTTGGTTGCTGTGTATTTTTCATACCAGAGTCATGGTCGTGGGCTCATTCTCATTTTATTTGCACCAAAGTATCTCAAGAATTGGTCTTAGGGTGGCCATAACTTTGATATATATCATATGGTTCTGGGATGATATAAGTTATGCCTCGGTGTTAGGCGTCCTCACTGGTATTGTTGTCAAATGGTTCGACTCTTAATAAAATAGACAGAGGTGACATCTCTTTGTATTCTTTGTAAGTGTCACTGTTCAGTTGACATTTTCCTCTCCTATACAAACATAAGACACACTATGTACACCAGCCTTTTATACCCTATCCATCGTTGTCTTCCTCTGTGGCTAGCTGTTGTTCCATTGCCCAGACTGGGAGTTATAAGGAGACCCTGTGGCTTACTACTGTGTCTGTATCGAAAGGGATTTTGTCTATGGTTGACATGTCCCTGAGGACCTCCAGTTCTATGTGCTATTGTTAAATGAACATGCTCTCGATTGTCTCCTTGTATTTGTTTGTGATAGAGCCTGATTTTAAATCTCCAACTGTTCTGCTCCCTTAAGGCATATTCTTGGTTGTCAAATATTGCTTTATCAAGTAGAGGGGTTATGGAATTTTCCGTCTAGTCCCTATCTCATCTTTCTATGATTAAATTGGTTGAAGATTTACGATTGGGAACAAACAATAATATGCAGTTGAGGGCTATCTCCTTTTCGTTATACTTCCACTCACTGTGTCTTACAACATGGTATTAATTGCAAATTGGAAACACCTGTGTGTTTAGGTAGGCCCAATCAGGGTTATAGATAATTATGGAAATGATGACTATGTGTATTTGGTTATGTTCACCATGCATATATTATTGAATCATCATGCATATTGTAAATGGTTACATTGAAAATGATGAGGCTCGGGTTTTATGTTGACTATGGGTTCGTTGCAAAGTCTTATTGGTTGATATGATGAAGAATATGTGTAATCGAGCATGTTTTGGAAGTCTGTTCGATTTTGGAAGGGACCTGTGTATATTTTAATTCGGGCAACTATTGTGAATTGGTAGGCAGTTGATGTTTTCTATTATAGTGATGCATTACAGATAGAGGTCGAACATATTGCTGTGTGTTTTAAAAAAAAAGGAAGGCAAAGAAATAAAAGATCAACATTTTCTTAACAGTACTATTGAATGGAAAGTTGTTTCGATTATGAGCATGATTGCACAGACTGTTCTAAATTCAGAAGTTTTGGAAAATTTAAATGCTGGAACAACGAACAATTTGATACACAGTAATTGTTGATATGGTGTTGGTAATTTTTGTATTGATTTTAGTACAAAGTTATGTTTATTGATTACTTGATTTGTTTTATGAACAATATTCGTTATTTCCCTGCCATTCTCTCACTTTTCCGCACATTACAAATCCCCTCACATTCCCAGATTCACTATTCACGCCCTTTCTTAAAATTAAATTATAATTAAATGAAAACTCTATATTATAGAAATTGAAGGATGACACAGAGATGAGTTACAGTTGATATGTTTTACAAAACAATTGATTGTTTGATGATTTTTTGAGAAGTAACCATGATCTATTCCCTTTCATTTTATCACTTTTCGCTCAATACAACCCCTCATATATACCAGAACCCTTATTCACCCCCTACTCATTGACAATTATTAAACAATTTTTATGGATTGGATTGCATGAGTCTGATGTGTTGCTGAGCCAAACTTTGTTTCATATTTAAAGAGATGTCATGTATGGTTTGTTGAATAAACTAGTTTCTAAGAAAAGATGCATACAAGAATGAGTTTCTTCACCAGAGGAAGCCATAAATGGAATAATAGGGGAAGAGGAAATTTGAATAGGGCCCCTAGAAAGCCAAGGTTTTCGATACATTTTGATGCAGATCCACAAGAGTTGAACCAGCTATTCCAAGCTATATTTTTCAATTGTATTGGACAAGGGGTAGTCCAACCTAGGCCAAAAAGGCCTCCTTTCCAACCCCCACATGTCCCTAGTATCCCAATTCCCCCTCATGTCTCATTACAACCCGAAGCCCCTACAAATTATGGATGGTAAGAGATTGTCCACCTGATAGTCTCCCAACATTGTGGCTAACCCAATTTTTCACTACTTTCTCCTCCTCCACTGGTTAACCCTATTGTCTAATCTTCCCCTATACACTCGCCTGTACAGTCTTCCCACGCAAGCAAGAGGATAAAAACTAAATCCCACCATGCACCTGATAAAGGAAAAGTTGTTGTTGCCCCCTCCTCTCCCTCAAGTGACTCTGCCAAATCCGTTTCATCCCACGTGCACTTGAGAGATGATTTCTCTCATGTTATCAGTTAGATCAGGCCTAAAGGCTCCACACAGTTTAAGGAAAATTAAGAAAAATCAAAGGGAGACAGTAGCAACAAAGGGAAAATTGCCTCCCAAAGTGGAAAATATGGTTTTTAAGTGTTTTATTTATTGATTGTTGAGAACAGTTGACTGCAGGGATAATTTTAAGGATGAATTTTTTTATTAAAATGTAGAAACCCGAGCTAATCTTACTAGTCCTTAATATGAAAAATGTAAAATGCTTGACGATAGTTTTGTAAAAATATTCAAATTTCTAAGGATTTTATATAGTTTCTATAAAATTTTAGCGATTTTTAAGGTAAAATAATTTTATTCTATGGAATTTGGGCGAATCATTTAAAAAAAAAAATGGAAATTGGCGAATCTTTTCTTGGGAAAAACCATGGAAAATCAGCCCATTTGCGAAATTTAGCCCCTAAAATCATCTATGGTTGACTGCTGAAGTTTTTGGACAACAAAATATTTTTAGATATTTTGGATATTATATTTTTTTGGATATGGTTTCAAATATCATTGATATTAATTTTCAAATTATGAGAGTGATGATGGGAGCCATAAGGAGGGATGTGTTTGAATGATTAACTAGTTGTGTTTATATTTGTTAAGAAACTAAAGGGAGTCACAAGGGGTCCCACCTACTAGTTATTATTTATTAAAGACCCTTATTATTATTTTATTAATTTCCCCCCTAAACTAAAAGTTAGTTGAGTTTTAGTTAACTTAACTAAAAGAGGTAGTTT